>NW_012194820.1:631904-655378 GCF_000504015.1 Erythranthe guttata
AAAAATAGAAATTAAAACTTTTTTATCTTTAAAATTTGAAAGAAAACAAAACGTGAATATTCATTCTGATTTTTACCTCTAGACTTCACCCGATTATTTCTCAATTTTTTTCACACAATCAATTAAGTTATATTGATTAAATAATAAAAACTAGCTAAATGTTAATATAAATTAAGAATTGGATACTAAATATAGTTTGAGATAATGGAGTCAATTTTTATCTATTGTGCATGTAAAACAATTCAATGAATCTTCAAGTAATTCTTTTAATTGGTGGAATAAATTTAACTCATATGATATTCGAGTTTAAAATTATTTTCTATATATGTCACTTTTTTCCAAGGTTGTAAAAAGCGGTAATCGGGTCGGAGGCGGTCAGGGACCGACTCACGATTAATCGGTGCGGCGGTGATTAATCGGTGATAAATCGGAAATAAATCGGTTTTTAAAATTTAATATAATATATTTGTAGATATTATTTATAAATACTCAAAACATAGATAAAAAATATTTAAACATAGTTATATCTCCATCATGTATATATTCTAATAACATAATAAAAGTTTAATAATAATAAAATCATAATACATAAATATCCTTATAAAATATAAATAAAAAGGCAATTTTTTTTGAATTTACATACATTCTTGGCATACATCATTAGTTCTTTAACAATAATAATTAACATAAACAAAATAAAGCATAAACTCATTTTTTGTTATAAAAATCCCAACTTTTATTTTGATTTATAAAAAAAAAAAAAGAAAAAAAAAAAGAAAAAAAAAACCGATTTTTGACCGATTTTTTACCAATTTTTACCACCGAAGTTTGACCCGCCTTAAAGGTTTGACCGCCTCGGACCGCCTCAGACCGTCTCAGACCGCCTCGGACCGCCTCAAACCGCCTCACAGGTAAAAAACCGATTTTTCAAACCTTTACACTAAAATCGTAAAGGTTTTGGACCGCCTCCGCCTCGGCGACCGATTAATCGGCCGCCTCGGCCGATTTTTAGAACACTGTTTTTTTCAATTCAAACGCAACCTTAAATATTTTTTTTGCATCTTTTGAGTGATTTATTATCTTCCATTAATACGTGTCATCACTTTCAATTTTCATAAACCAAAAAAGAAAACAAATAACAAAAAAATACCATAATTACATACATCTTTCAATATTTTTCCATCAGTAGTGTTTGCTTTTAAATTATATTTAGCTTAACTTTCTACCATCTTCCACTTCAAGTAAAATTAGTTACTAAAAAGTAAATATACTAATCGGATAAGCTTCATACATATTTAGCTTGTGGACAACATTTATTCTACCGGCTTATAAATCACTAAGAATGCTTTTCTCTTATGTGATTTCTTTAATTTGAGTTAATGACAATTTCACATTCATATTCCACTACAAGGGCATTGCTCGAGTGGTATCAGGGTGGGAAGGGTAGTGTTAGGTCACGGGTTCTGTTCCGTTTGGAAAAGTTCGATTTATTACGGCCCTCAAGAATGGTGTAGTTCTTCTCAAAAGAAAAAAAAAAAGAAAAAAAAGGAATGGTGTAGTTGATATGATAAGAGGGTGTATCATTTAACGATTCGAGTTCGATTATCGTGTCAGTATTTTCTAAGTCGAGTTTGTCACAATTGACTTGGCTATCAGACATTTGTTGTCGTTGCGAGTTTCTTTACTTTAGAAAAAAGAAAAAAAAAAGTACAATTTATTTCATACAAGAATATTATAACAAATTTGCATACAATTTAAATATTGGCAAAATAATAAAACGAATTTAGAAAAATGTGAGGCATTATTACAGCTAATTTGTATAGCTGCCAAACAAGCATGTATGATGCATAATGTTAAGATATTTAATGTATTATAAAGTCTATCTGGAAATAACTAGATATTCACATGTTTGGCTGCCCAAGCATGTTCAATTTGGGATTTGATGATTTTGTGACTTATTTAAGTGCATGATTTTAGTGTGCATATATATATATATATATATATATATATATATATATATATATACTGAGTAAATCTACACTCTCGTATAATAGTTTGCAAATTATACAAGAAATGTAAACTACACTAGATTAATTATGTTGGACAAACTCGATCTAGCGACCATTGGCAAAAGAATTCGAATTTGGTTCAATTGACACTAGTTTACTTACTCCAACCGTTAGGTCATCCCTTGCGGAACAACAAGTGTGATTATTTGAATCCAAAATAATGTGTTTACAGCTAAAATGAATTTTAGATTAAAGAAAAAAAAAAAAAAAAAAAAAAACTATGCAACATAGTTAGAACGAGGGTAAAAGTGTAAATTGATCAGTATGACTAGGCGCCCCCCACACGTGCCACACAAGTGATTCGACCTGTAATACGGATTCGACAACCCGACAAACAAAACTCAGAACCATTTAATTCTGTATTTGCATTCACATTAATAAAATCACCACCGACAGCATTCTGTTAAAACTCCCTTGCTTTTTCACCGTTATTAATTTCCGGTCAAAACGGAGCGGGGGGCGCCTCCACAAATTCGTCCTTCTTTTTGTCTTTTTACTCTTTTATTTTATCTTATTTTTATATTATGTAACAAGTAAACCTAACCTAAGATACTTTGGGAGTAATACAAAGAAAAGTTCATCTTAATACATCCAAATTAAATTGCACTTGCCGAAATGGTGATGGATGAAAAAAAATTTGAATAAATTTAAACATTATCCTGAACAGATGGAGCGTAGGACCTCAAGCGCTATCAGTTGTCCTGTAAAATGGCGCAAACTCTAACATTTTTTGTGCATTCGACACATACAAACGTTCACGACATTCGATTGTGGGCTGCACCCGGGTCTCCCCAACTTATTATTATTAGGGTTCCCATCCCTTAATCCGACAAGTATTTGATGGAGGAATGTGAATCACGGTAACTCAACGACCCGTTAAGATAGCGGACCCGGACCTGGTGACCACAAGGAATCAACCCTCATTGGAGTTGATATTTCCACACTGCGGCTGTCAGGATTCGATTCTATGACCTTGTACCAATTTACCACTTGTGGAATCAGTTGAGCTATATATATTATTATTATTATTATTATTATTATTATTATTATTATTATTATTATTATTATTATTATTGTTATTATTATTATCTT
The DNA here is from genome assembly GCF_000504015.1 of Erythranthe guttata. Next base: position 635,066 of record NW_012194820.1, read on the forward strand.
GGGATGTGAGAGAATGTGATTCTTGATTTATCTTATTCATTTCTTTTTGTATTTAAAAAGAGGGAAATAGAGAAAGGAAAAAGGAAAAGAAGAAAATGCCAAAAAAGAAGAGGTTAGGCGATCGTGGTCAAAAAAAATTAGGTCCACTAAGGAACACTTTATTCTCAACCGCAATCAACGGCCTAAGCCCAAAAAAGAAATACATGTAATCTCTATTTTCTCGTGCGCTTTTATTAAAGTCTAGACAAACAGAACGCTTACGATTATTATAAAATTCATTATTTATTAATTTAATTATTTATTTATTACTTTAAACAGAGTGTGGAAACACACGATATATGAACACGTCATTCAGAAGTCAAAAAGAGCAGGTCTCCGTGATTACCGGCTCTCGCCGGTTTTGTTACGGCGACGGCAACAGTTCCCACTGGCGGAGCTGACCGGGTGGAACCTGCTGAGCAGGTTACGTTGTGGACCTGTGGTCCTCTCCTCTCTATATTTCGATAGCCTTATTAAAGTGACACTTGGTGGGACTCTAAACCCTAGTCACATGTCTAGTAGGTTGGAAATTAGACCCATTTTTAATTACTAATTACACTAGAAACTCAGTAAATTAATAATTTTATTTAGATAATAATTACTTCCGATCCCTATTCGAAAAAGAAATGTATTAATTTATAGGTTCAATAATTTAATAATTCATTAAATCAATAGAATTTTGTTAATTATGACTTACGATAGTATTCATTCAAAAGAGTTTTAGTACTTTCCGCAGAAAAAAGTGAACATTTTCAATATTAATAGAAAACTTTTACTTACCTCCCTCGTATTATCGAAACTTTCATTTACCACCCTGAATTATATGTCATACCTATTATAACCTTATTTAAGCAAAATACCTTCCTCTTTATTTTCAATAAATTTTCTTTTTTCCTTCCATTATTTTACATGCACATTTAATTTATTATTATTAGTAGTATTTTATTATAATATTATTATTGTTATTTTATTTAAAAACGCCACTAAAAAATAAAAATAAACCACTACACAAACTTGTAAATTCAAGTGATACCGGAGATTATGGCATATTTCTCGACCAAGATGGACTTTACAATTTTCTAACAATTGGTGTGTGTCACATTTTGAGATGACTTTACACGAAGATGTGCATTAAAATCAATGTATCTACGCAAAACAATTGAATATTTTATTTCTTAAACTCTCATTATATTGTTCTAAATTTACAAGCACATGCAATTGAAATTTGCACAAAGTCGTAGTGTAAGAAAATACTATAAAGTATTATACACCAAGCAGAGAACTTTGTCACTTTGACTTCTCATATGTAATTAATCCATAGTGGAGTAAGTTATACTATTTAATATTTAATAAGGTGCAAATTTAGACCGGATGGTCAGTTTTAATAGGAAAATCGGATGCCATATTATAATTGACACGTTGATAGTTTAAATAAAAATACAATTATGATTCTAATAATTGGAAGAAAAAAAAAAAGCAAAAAGAAAACACAGCAGAACCCATAACTCATCTAACTCGAATTCTAATCAGCGTGATAGTGCCACATGTCAACAAATTAGTGGAATCCGATTTATATTAAATATCGGCTCATCCGCTCAGAATTTAATCACTATTTAATATTATAAGAACATATATAGTGTGGGCATAAGTGTAAAAGAGGGTTCCTGGTTATGAGGTAGTATTTGAATTTGTTGTTGATAATGGAGACCGGAAATGATAATAGTGTTTCCATTGTCTTTTATTTTCTTCTTCAAAGTTAATATTAAAAAATCCGGTTGCGCAGCACTTTTGAATTTTCTACAGCATTCACATTTGCTAGTAGTCCACGCAGGCAGTTCGAAATGAATTAAATAAATTCTACCTAATATAATATTTTACCAAACTTGTTTGTTTCAATTGCACTTGATCATTCTATTTGTCTTTATAGTAAATTTTCGAATTGTTTGATCGGTTTTAACTTAAGCCAACTAGAATATGAACAACCATTACGGAATAAGAGGGCGTTTGCCTAGGTTTATAAGATGTAAAAGCATCTTATAAGATGTTTCGGAGCTTATAAGCTCTTTCAAAGTGTTTGACATTTTTTTTTTAAAATTAAAAAATTTAAGTTGTTGAGGAACTTATAAGATTTTTTTTTTAAAATATATTTACCCCATTTTTTTTTGTAAATAAGTTGTTTAAAATAATTTTAGTCGGTCTTAATGTGGTGTTTGCAAATGTTTTTATAGATAAACTATAGGTTTTTTTTTACATATAATCAGTTTTTAGGTGTTTGCAAAACATGTTTTTGCTTCTCTTAAAATAGGTTGCTTTAAGCTATAATTTAATTAAAAGCACCAAATTACCTGCTTTTTATAATTTAGTTTATTTTCCAGCTAACTTGTTTACAAATAAGCACTTAATTCCAACTTAACTGACAATAACTAACTTCTGCTTTGAAATACTCCCCCCGTTCCATAATATCTGTCGTTTTGGAGAATTTTTTCTGTTTCATATTATCTGTCACTTTAAATTTCCAACACTTCATTAATTATTTAATTTCCAGTTTATACCATTATTAACTCTTTTCAATACTTTTTTTTCAACTAATTTCTCTCTCTTATTAATTATAAGTCAACGTCATTTTAGTCTAAATGCATACATTTTGCTAAAATCAAAACACATTTAATGAAATTTTTAATCTTTATGCAAAGCTAAAAAACAAGAATTAAAACGAAATGGGGGAGTTAGTTTTTGCAAAGACCACCTTAAATTATTAAAAAAACTTATATTATTTATTTAATTATTGTGGGAGAGCACATCATACGAAGTGGCATGTCTTCCGGGAAGCAACTTTATTTGCATTCCAATGAGTACATTAATTAGGTCTTGTAATTGAAGTAAAGATTCACACTATCGATTCTTTATTTCTGAACTACATTAAATGCCAAATTAATTATTATTTTTCATTTCTTTAATCTGATTCTAAAATTTAGCCCCTGGAGAATAATTTAACTAATGTCAATTGAAACTTATAAATTAGTCATGGACAATTTAACGAGATGCTCCCTCCTTTATTTTAATATTTGTATCTGAACCATGTTAAAATTTGTATCTCATTTAATTCTGTTTACTTACAAACTGTTGCGATACTTAACAGAACAGTTATAAAAAATTTAATATGACACAAATTAAATTATGAAGATCAATATACATATATAGTGGTTGGAGCATGGATGGATGAATAAATAGGAGGGCCACCCTCCAAATTAAAGGAAGCTTCATAATTAATTATATATAGCTGTATTTCTTGTCTGTTGGCTTCATAATTAATAATGTACATAATTTTGTAAACCACTGCTATGATTTTTCTTTTTGAAAAAAAATAATTAATTTTAGAATCTTACACATTTCGATTATTAATTTGCTGACAAAATAAAATATTGCATGTATCATACATAAATTCGGCTACTGGATTAAGATTGCATTCCCAATATTAAAAAATACTCCTTCCGTTCCTAAATAATTGTCATTTTTCACTTTTCACAAAAATTAAGAAACTCAATAAATATATCTTAATTTTAGAAAAATTATATAAAAATAACTAAAACAACCTTTAATATTTAATGATTTATAAGAGAAAATAGGAAAAATGAATTTAATGCATTATTGAAAATCTAAAGTGACAGATAATATGGAACAAAAATATTTAAAAAAAGAAGCAGTCAATGTGGAACAAAGGAAGTATTTAAATTTTAAAATGTAACTGGAAGATTGAATGTAGGGATAATATGCATGACACCCTTCAAACCAAACCTAATTAGATGTAGGGGACAAGCCCAATTAGAATTTTTTTATTAAATCCTTAATTCTGAACAAAAATTGATACACGTCCTTTTAATTTTTTTAAACCCAAAACTACCCTTGATGTAATTAATAAAAAAGTACATTATAATATTATTATATTACTTATCTCTTTCTCCACTTCTCCCTATTATTCGGTCGCACAACTCCTCCTCCTCTTCTCTCTCTCTTTCTCTCTTTTTCTCCCCCTTTCTCTCTATTATTGCGCCGCCCAACACCTCTTCTCTCTCTTTTTCTCTCTTTCTCTACTTCCCTGCCCCAATCTCTGTAATTCACTATTTTTCTTTCTTTTGATTTCTTTTTCTTTTTCTTTAATTATTAGATCTGAATTTTTAAAAATGTGAATTCACTGTTTTTCTTTCTTTTAATTTCTTTTTCTTTCTTTTTAATTATTAGATCTGAATTTTTAAAAATATACAGAGGAATAATAGATCTGCAACGGTGGTGGCCATTTCAGACGCGCTTGTGCGGCGGCGGCGATGTCCCTAACTCGTCTTGGTTGGGGGAGTGGCGATTGCATCACGGAAGGGTTGGCGAGTATGTGCGTAGATATTTTCGTTGTTTTTTTAGCAGTGGCTAGGGCTGGTTATGATGAATTCATGGTATGTGTGCGTTGAATTGCATATACAACGGGGATGGTGGCTGGTCTACGTTTGCTAGCGGTGCTAGGGTTCCAAATGGCAAAAGTAGGGTTTTGAAAATGACCCTAGTTGTCTACGAGACTACGAGTGTCTAACAACGTTGTGAATTGAAGAATCAACTATTATTGAAAACATTTTTTTGACTAATTGCATATGAATCTGATTATCTTTTAAGATGTTTTGCTTGGTATGATCGCTAGAGTTTGGCGGCAGCTGCGTTTGGCTGCTAGGGTTGGCGACAGCTGAGAGTTGTTGGCGGCTAGGCTTTGATAGTACATCATAGTAAAACATAGTATACCGTAGTATACAATTGTACTATACTATAGTATATCGTAGTATACTATAGTCTACTACAGAAAAATATGTATACTAGATTAAAAAATGAAACAAAAAAATAGCATGCTTTAGTTTTTGTTATAATATTATGTACAAAAAAAAAGGAAAAAAAATATTTTATTTTTATAATTTTGTATACATACTAAAATGAAAAAAAGTAAAAAGAATTAAAAAAACGTTAGATTTTACTAAACAAAATAAAATAATAAATGAAACTATTAAATGCAGAATAAAATAATAAATGCAGTTCAAATTTACTAAATGCAGATTTTGAATTTGTGAGTGGAAGGGCATTTTTGGAATGAATTTTATAAAGGATGTGAAACAAAAGTTTTGTTGGACTTGTCATTTAGTTCTAATAAGTTTTGTCACTAGGGACCTATATCTTAAGGCCCCTTGAATGTATCATAGGATTATCCAATCCCGCGCATGCTAATAATATTACCACCGGTCCGGATAACGGAATCCTGGCTTTAACTAATGCTTCAGCCTTCAGGTGTGTTGACTAGTCAAACGTGTGTAGAATTCACTGTCCCCATGCCCTCACACGTGCGAGTTGAAGGTGCTTCGTGTGCAATCGTGGCTTATTTTTTGCAGCTTATAACATATATTCCTGTCTTGGGAGAATGGTTAAGCATGATAGTTGTCTTGGGCCCTTTTAATTAATTCCTGTCCTTTGAACACTAATTAATGAGGTTCTTTTTTGATATTTTAATTGAATAATATCTACCATTTAATATTTATATAAAAGTGTGTGTTATGAACTATGATAGATAATTAGTTATGAGACAAAGTATTTGATTAAATGACTAGTCTTATCCAGAGGTATAAATGAGTCGAGCCGACTCGTGAGCTCAATAAGTCGCTTCAAAAAAAGTTCGAACCCGGACTTGAGCTCGAGTTTTTTCACGAGTCAAGTTTGAGTCTTTTCTTAGTTGAACTCCACGCTGTCAAAATAGCCGAGTTCGGCTCATTCACAGTGTGTTAGTCCCATCGAATAAATAGATGGATTATTGAATTCTGCATGAGTAAATTATTATTTCATCACCGACTCCACAAATGCATATTAATATTCTAAAATCAGTGTAAATTAATATTTTTCAAATAATTAATTGTTATAAAATTCTTAATCCTATTATTCTACATTTATAAAGGAATATAATACAACACAATTTTATATTTATAAATTTTCTTGAATATTGTATATGAAAATTTGTTTTTTAATGTTTTTTTTATTATTCAAAGTATTTCATTTGAGTTGTGGAAGCTGGTTGAACCGGTCTGTGATTAAACCCAAAAAATCATTTGACCGGTCAAACCAGTACTGGAGAGCCTGTTGGATAACTCAAAAGTCAAAACCATGCACTAGCCACTATGGAGTAATTATTATTTTTCTATAATTTTTTAACAAAAGAATAAAAATATCAAGAAATCTGCTTTCAATTGAAAAAAACACTTGACACTGATAAAATCGACATTCCCCTGAATCAGTGGAGAAAAATATGGGTCAGCTTCTAAAATCGACCAATTAGTTTCCCTACATTAATCCAAAAAAATAAATTAAAAACAATAGAACAAAAAATCTAAACTCAAAAAAATAATTAAATTATAATTATTTATAAAAATATGTCAGCAATAATCGACTTCACTATTAAATTATTTATTCAAAATTTGGATTTATAGAGGTCGATGAGAAGACAAAAGAAAAATAAGAGAATTGACGAGTGATGTGTAACGATGATTGCTATATGTGCATGTTAGTAGATGGGCGTAAACAAAACAAAGTCCATGTTGCCGGTAGGGAGAAAAACAACAAAAACTTTCATCACTTCAATTCAACAAAAACCTCCCGTGAATGAAACGATTGCGGTGGCATGTGCTACGCCGCCATTAATAATATAAAATAAAATAAAAATACATTCGGGCATATTTACGAGTACGCAATGTGAATGCAAGGATGCCTAGTCGAGTAGGAGAGTGCACTATCAAATGATTTGAGTTTGATTTCTTCTGCCAACACTTTCTAACCAGCAGAGCTCGTCGCACAAGATCTACTCAATGCAGTTTACAGCTTCAGTGTGATTTGTGGGCTATTTCAGAGCATGGTCTAATACTCAATGTTGCGGGTTCTTTTGTTAAGAAAAAGAAATAAGTAAAAATGTGAGGAAAAGGAACAATAATTGTGTCAAAATAGTTGAACTATTTATTTTAGGGCAAATTGCGGTCATCCTCTAAAGTAAAGTCAAATTACGAAAAAAAATCATCCTATTTGGGTAATTACAACCATCCATCAACGGTGTCAAATTTACCAACTGAAGGAGGGGAATTTTCGTAGGAAATTACATAATTAAACAAGGAATTTGTAATTATCCAAACAATAGGGGATTTTTCATAATTTAACCTTATCTCAAGGGGTTGGTCGTAATTCGTCGTTTTATTTTATGCGCATTAAAGTTAGGTCTTGTGTGTGCTAATTAATTATTGAGTTAATGACAATAATTAGGTATTAGGACCATTCCAATAGTATTGCATGTGGAATCATTGGAATTGAGATAAAGCGACAAAGCATGCATGAATACATTTGATCCGGGTCGAAGTTGTGCTGTGTAATGATAATATTACTAGTGTATTATTTATTACTTACGAGGTAGTTATTCTCAACCGGAGGAGTCACCATCAAATTAAATATTTATATGAAGTAATGTTGTAAAGTTATATGACAAATTATTTGGCCCCTACCCAGTTAACCATTACATTTAATTAAATCGACATTTTTTATGGCAAAATGGACGGCTACATATTATTTATTTTAAAATTGTATTAATTCAATATGATTTGATTTTAGAATTCTATATTGTATAATTGAATAAGTCTAAGATAAAAACTCAATTTTTTTTTCCTCATAATTGCTGATCGGTTTGGAAAATTGTTGATGTGATAAAATACGTCATTCGTTCTATATTGTATATCGTTTTGAGCGGTTGCGTACATATTACAAAAATAAATATAGTTGGCATAGATCATTCCAAAAAAAATCATTCTAAAATACTCTGGACATTAATTGTTTTTCAACTAACTAATTAAAAGTGATAGAGACAAAATTAAATAAAAAATGCAATTAATGTTTTATTTAAATTCTAAAATGACAAATAATTCGCGGAGGAAAAAAAACACTACAAAATAGACAAATAATATGGGGAAGAAGTACCAAATAAATAAAACAAATATATAATTAGTTATAACCCTAACTTAATAAATTCAAATACATGTAATTTGTAAATAAAATAAAAAGACAAATAAATAAATAAATAAAAGAGTAAGTAGTAAGTAGTATATGTTTGGGCCTACAAGCAAAATATACTAATAGTTTGGGAATGTAATCATTGTGTCGTTAGCAAGACAGATTTTTTTGTTAAAAATGCTTACGTAACATTACTTTTTAGTGGATCATAAATATTAATTAATGATTTCTGTAGACATCATTATTATTTAATAGTATCGAAAATGTTGTCACGACTTGACCGTCGGTAGTTAAAAACAATATTTTCTTAATTAGCAATATTTCTTTTATGGATTTTTGATTTTTACATATATATATTGGGGTTTCAAATTCGATTAATAAATATTTTTCGTCAATAAGAATTATATATTATTGTGACATATATATATCCTCGTATATGTTCATATACCTTTTAAGAGAGAGAGAGAGTACAAACTACTGGAACTTGCTAGCTAGTCATGTGTTTCTTCGTTGATATTTTAGAACTTTGATAAATTAACATTTTCTTTAAATAATATGTTTTCTCCCCGACTTGACGGTAACGTGCTAAAGAATATTTTGTTAAATTAATATTTATCTAAATTATTAAAATTTGGTTGGTGCCGACGGTATTAATGTATAGAATTTAACTGTAAATATAGTTGTCATTTTCATTTTAGGTATAAATCTTAAAAAACTCAATAAATATGTATTAATTTTAGGAAAAACTAATATTATTGGATCAAAATACTCTTGTTTACTAATTAATGCAAAGAGAGTGTTCGAAAGTTAATTAGGATATAATTCAAAATTACGTAACTCATATAGCACTAGAATTATAAAGTGACAGTAACCGATACTCTGTCATGCATAAAAGAGGGAGTAATATTTAATATAATTACTTATTGTACTTTAATTGCACCTTGAGTTAGTAGAACCCTGATATTATCTTTATTTACTTATATTTTTTAATATAATTGAAACTTTATGTTATCATGGTTAGTGAAATAGGGGAACAAAATCAAAGCATAGAGCACCACAATTAGCACCATATCCCAAACTTCTTTTGTACACTTCCCATGCAATTTTCTCAAGATATTTTCAATCACCTATTTTAGAACTAGTTAATTCAGATTTTGGCAATTAGACATTTAAAATAGAAAAACCAAGTGAGATTATCTTATTGAATATATTTTATATAAAAAGAAAAACAGTTGCAACAAAAGAAAGATGAAGAAACAGAAGAAGTGGTGTGGAGACAAAGAATGGGATTAGAAAGCCGACACCCAAATCTATGGGATAATAACATATAACCCCACTAAATAACTGTAATAGATTTTTTGGGCCCATTACTTTTTGTATCTTACTTTGCATATCTTATATTATCCTATCCAACCGATTTTTCTTTTTAATTTCCACTAATCTTAAGTCGGATTCTTAGATAACTGTAGAAAAAACACTGAATAATCAGATGGATCAACGCCAAACGTCCATAATAACAAGTCCATAGAGGCACACAAATCGAGTCAAAGTTGACTCATATAATAATATAATTATAAGTAGGCTGAGGCTCAAGTTGGGCCCTAATGCAAGTAGTCAAACCCAAGTCGGCTTATGTTAAGAGGCTTAAACATCGAGAATATATTTCTCCATACTAATACTCGAAACCCTCACAATTAAAGGTACGCAATTCATAACTTCCGAACAGTCTCGTACATTTTCTGAATGTTTCTATCACACAAAACTGACTTGAGCGTTACACAGTTTTAGCCAAGACTAAGTTCCGGCTCCCTAGTGACATTTTGTAAAGTAGGAATCAATAGCGCGATGGAGAAATTACAAAACGTGACGTGAAATTGGACCATCTAAAATTCTATTCTTCTAGGCACAAAAATTAATAACAAAATTTTTATCTTAGGTATCCTCAATAATAGACTATATTACAATATATAACACATTTTTATTTATCACTATTAATCTTGGTGAACTATATTGGGTAACATGTCATTGTATATTTATATACTAAGGTAAATTGTGTAACTCGTTTCAACTAAAATTCTTAGAATACGCCAATTCACTTGCACGTGGAGAGTAATTAAACATTAATGTAAAAAAAAAAAAAAAAAAAAAAAAAAAAAAAAAAAAAAAACCCTTTAAGGTTTAACGGTTGATTTCACAGCCGTTACTTCATTAAGTGTAATTTAACGGGGAATTCACAGCCGTTACTTCAAGAACACGCCGACACGTATCGGGTATAAGTTTCAGAACAATTAATGTGTAACGTACTCGATCATGTGACCGCTCGTGCAAAAGTACAAAAAGCCCCACGGTGGGCCCACCACGTGGCACCTGCTGAAACACATGCATTTCCCCCTTTCAATTTTTGTTTTTCCCCATTGAGGTATTCAAATTTCCTCTCTAGTTTATGAACATATTTTCACAAACTAAATCTAGTACTATCCCTTTCCAATTAATTGTCGTTTTTCAGTTTTACACACTGATTAAAAATGTTGATAACGTTAAATTATAAAATATAAAATACGAAAGTTAATAGTTAGTTAGAGTTGAATTAATAATATTAAAATATAAAAAGAAAATATATTTAATACAGTATTGAAAATCTAAAGTGACAGATAATATGAAATAGAAAGTACTTTAAAAAATAGATAATTATTATAGAACATATGAAGCACGTTTTTAACTTGAAACTTTCCTAAACTTAATTACATGAGATCGATGATCCTTTAGCTATCCAATATACTTTAGAGCATCATCGATATCGATATCGAGAATTTATAAAAACGGAATAAAATAATAAAATCGACAAAACGAGCACATTAATTTTTTTTATGGTGGAAAATAAAATTGGAAGAACATAATCAGGAAATAGATGTGATTTGATTTTGCAAAGTGACAGGGAGAAAATAGTAAGAGACAGTGAAGAAGCATATAGAAGAAGAAGAAGAAGAAGAGAAGGCCGTGATTAACGGCAAATAATTAAGTTTGTAACTTATGTAGATGACAAATTATTATGTAACACGCACATGACATTGTTCTTTTCTTTGGGGTTTATTTATTTTTCTAGGTTAGTTTAATGGTAAGCATGGCTTTTTCTTTCAAATTGTTTTTTTATGGATAAGTTGACTCAAACTAGACTTCGAACAAGGGATACTTATATATTTCCCATTAAATAAAAAATGTTAAAAAAAAAAATAAAAAAAAAACTATGATGTGTCAAGTCGCCTAAATTATTAATTATCAAATGAGGTATAAACAAATTGCAATGTTGATGAGTAATTATTTTAATAAGGCCTTTAAAATACAAGTATCTATGAAAGGCCCATGAAGAAGTCTCACCGTATCAAATTTTAAAACCGTTTGGCTAAGATTATTTTAAATAATTGATATTTTTTTCTGATAAATTATTTTAAGAGTTGATAAATTATTTCATCTTATTTTAAAAATTAAATTTTAAAGTATTCGAATAATGATCTTATAAGCAATTTTTATATATTATAAGATCTTAAATAAAAATGTGGGGGTAAAAGTACTTTTCGAAAAGAAATTACTTAGGTGGTGTTTGCAAATGCTTTTTGAAAGTGATTATGCGGTTTTTTTTTGCTCATAATCTGTTTTTAGGTGTTTGCAAAATCAACTTTTGCTTTTGCTTCTCTTAAAATAATCTGCTTTAAGCTATTTTTTTAAAAGCATCTATAACCCTGCTTTTTCAATTTTAGTTCATTTTCCGAAATATTTGCAAACACCCCCAACTTTTAGAAACAAGCACTTAAAACTAACTTAAATCACAATCGTTAACTTCTGCTTTTAAATAATCATTTGCAAACACCACCTTACTCTGCACCAGCTGTTTTCCAGAATTTTCAAAATATTTTTTTTATGTACATACAAAAAAATTCAATTTCAATTATGAAGAAGCATTAGTAAAATTCTGTGTATGTGTGTGTGGTGTGTGTGTATATATATATCCAATTATAAAGATTTATTTTCCAGAAATTAATTGTTGCACAAAATGAGTCTCCCACGATTGTACCTGTGAATGTCACTGTGGATATTGAACAAATCATGCAATATTTATTTGGTGATGAAACAGCGCACGTGCGCCAACAGAGTTGGGAACTGGCCATGTGATTTGAAGGTATTCTCATTATTCGATACCATAATAATAATGAAATGTGCGAATAAGAGATTATTGCATTTACCACCCCTATATTTCTCTAATTGCTAAAAGAACCCCTTGTCTTTTTGTGAATAGCAAAAACCTCCCTACAATTCAATTTAAACTACCACCTAAGAACGTTGTGCGCTAAACAAATGCATTATAAGGAGATTTTTGCTAATACGAATAACACAGGGAGTTTTTTTGGCGATTCGATATAATACAGGGGGTACTAAATGCAATAAACTCGAAATAATAAACATGAAGATGATGATATACTCTATATTTTTACCTGGTGGTTGCTGTTGAACCAAAAGGACAAGGAAGAAAGACTCCAGCCATTTTCATCTCAAATTTCAGAAGCAATATATGTATACCACAATTTTAAAATACGTCAAAATCGAGCATTTAGAACAAGAGAAACATTGCCCTAAAAAGTTGGGTTAGACAAGTCACTAAAAACCGTTTCCCTATTTTTCCTATCAGATCAAAATATAAGAATTCAAAAGCCATTTTACCTCACAATAATCTTTGCGTAATCTGCAGCTAATCTTTCCAGCTTTCCTTACTAAACTTTCTCGAAGCCATACCTTTGGAAGAAAGGCTCGGAGTGAGAGGTAATGAAGGTGTCTTCGGTGCTTCTTCATCGTCCCAGCTGTCATCCCAGCTGTCATCCCAGCCCTTGATCTCACCTGGCTCGATTCTGCTGCCATGAGAAACGGGTAAATCCATATCCAGCTTCTGGTATTTGGGTACTTTTCTTGCGAAATACTTTATACCTAATTTGGTGCACACGAAAACTGATAGTGCGACTATTAGTAGTGCAGCCACAATTAACAGAAATGCAGTGGATAAAGTCGGGTTAAAGATATTGGGTTTTGGGGGTTCGTTGGAATGGTCGATTTTGTTTTTCCCCAATAATTGGTCTCTGATGTTGAGACTGCAATTGCCGTGTCCTGCTGTGAGTATGATGATGTGGCCATTTTCGATGCCAGTGATGGAAACCTTGACCTGGAAATAATACACAATTCAGAACCAGTGGTAAGGAAAACATGCATAAGTAAAGGACTCAGATATTATCTAATACAGTATACAAGTACTTCATATATGCAGCTATTAGAAAGAAAGGAGAATGCACTAATATAGGTTTGTTGCTTTTCTTGGAATTTCTTGGAAATGAAATATTGTTTAAGTTGTGCCGGTAAATAAAGGGACGTCTAAATGCTACAAGAATCATTAATCACTTTTTCTGAAGTTTTACTAATATGTATTATAAATATGAGTGAGATAATATGGACTTTTACTAATATATATGTATTATAAATTAAATCAAATTTATGACAAACTGGAAATGAAAAGGAGAACCCATAATAGCTCAACATACTTAAGCATTATTAAGAACATGAAAAAAGATTTGCCTTAATCTAGATGATATTCACCCGCTGGCTGCTTGTTCCTTATTAACTGAAAACTGAAAGCTATCAAACGGTACGAGATATAAGGCACGGAAAGAATGCATGAAGGCGGCGTAAGGTCAAATGAAGGCTAACCGCGTATGTTATAACTACGGTTCCGTACCAACCAAAATACAAGACAAGGCTTGTGTCACAGGACTAGGTAAAAGAAATATATGACTCGGGAATAAAAGTTGCCCCTAGTGAAAATGGCAATAACGCAACGGCATTTAGCATGGACTAAAAAATTGAGCCGATCACATAAAAATCATATTTCTCCATTATAATTTGGACCAAAGAAAATTATACGAACAGACTCAAAAGGATGGAAGAAAGTCTAATTTAAAACCGTTTCGGTGCCTGTAGGTGTCGACAAATAAGCCAAGGTGACCACATGCTTTATGTCTTGTATTTGGACAACGACGTGATCCACTTCATATTTGCATGATTTTAAATTAAGAATATTAACCACGTTACTTAGCAAAACTGAAAACTCAGACTGATATAACATTCAAATCCAAGAAAATAGTTTCTACTTGACCACCTTTTATATGACAATAAGATACGAGCAATATAAACCTCATGAATGGATGAGAATTAGGGAATACAGTATATACCTCGGTATCTTTCTTCTCTTCCAGCTCGATCTGATTTTTCTCTAGCTGAACTAAATCAGGAGCTGAAATATTAATGCTGAGGGAGCCTTTTCCCATGTTTTGAATCAAAAGCGAAAGGGCCGGAGATTCTGAGAAAGAAAGAGTGAACTGTCGTCATCCTGTTCACACCCAAATAGTTATCATGTTTGTATTTAGTAAGCACACACATTCATAAATACTAGATATGCACGATTACATTCATCGCTCAATCCTCTATCAAGATAAATTTAAAATTTTTAATTCAACTTAATGCAAGATTAAAGAGACAAAGAATTGGACTCTAATTAAGAACGAAAGTACTACTTGCTAATAACCATGGCAAAATAAACCCAACAAACGTAAATCATCTTTCAGAAATATTAGAAGAATAAAAAGAAATAACAAAGGAATCCACAACCTAGTATCATCAACCACGAGCTAATCTCTCGACTTAAACTGAGAAATACAGAGATGCAGTAATAAATATTGCGAATTTAAGCAAGTATACTCGAAAAATCATCAATTAACACGAGAATGAACTTGATAAGAAAAGCAATTGGGTGTACCATTCCCGGGAACTCTCAAACAAGCAACGAACGTCTTGTCATCATCCGTACAACGATTTGAAGACGAATCACATTTTTCTATTAAAGGTACCAAACTCGCCCCATTTGCTTCCT
This sequence comes from Erythranthe guttata, assembly GCF_000504015.1. The sequence continues at coordinate 650,130 of NW_012194820.1, forward strand.
TACCCAACCCGGAATCCGACCCATCGTTCTCCTTTATCTCCTCTTTCTTCTGCCCATTCTCCCCTCCTTTCGACACCAACTTCTCTTTTGATTCATTCTTATCTAAGTCACCGCCCTCATCCTTCTTCGTATGGTCAACTATTTCATTTACTGTACCATTACCAACACTATTTTTTGTACCCCCAACATTTCCCTAACAGTACAAATTACCATATTTTAGTAAACAACACAAAAAAAAAAAAAAAAACTAAATTGTTTCCATAAACCACCAACAATAAATACCAGATTTTGACGATTTAATTACCTCCGAATCTGCAGTTCCACAAAAACAAACGACTGATGCTGTAAGTACAACCACCAGAAGCGCAAACTTAATCTTCATCTCCTCCCTTCACTGATTAAACGATCTGAAAATTAAGTAAAAACGCAGTCAATCAACAAAAGTAACTACGAAACCAGCAAATAATCACGAAGTAATAACCTAACATCTACTTTTTCCGATTAACTGATTTAATCGGCGAATTGATTAACTAATCTGTACAAACAAAACTTTATACAATCGTTAATATCGAAACACTGAAGATAAATAGAAAGAGAAAAAATCGACGAAAAATAGCTAGGGTTCGTAAATCGTTGTGTATCTATATGTATGTATACAAGTATAAAGTATTTCACCTGTATGTACAATGAGGAGACCGTTATATGATCTGTAGAAATGAAAGGGAAAAATGGGGAAGAAAGCATCGGAATTTTCCAAGTTAGCAGAGAAGAGCAAGATGAGTCAACTTAGTTGACTGGTAAAATAGCTAGGGTAGTATTTGGAAATGGTTTTTTGGTTGATTATTATTATTTATTGATTGTTATTGTTTATTTTTTGAAAAATATGTATCGTTGAGGAAGAAATTGAGAATAAAAATAATATTGATTTTATGTAAGAAAAAACATTGTAGGAGTGAAGTTATTTGAGAAAGATCGGAGAAAGATTATCCACTATAGCTGTCACTGAGTAAACATCAATTCTCGTATAATAGTTTGCAAATTATACGACAGACGCAATACATACTAGATTAATTATGTGTGACAAGTTCGACCTATCAACCATTTTTAAGAAAAATTCGAACTTGGGTCAGTTGAATATATTTAAAAAAATTACTTGATCATGTATAGAGATTGTTACAAGGGTAAAATCACTTTTATCTCTATACTTTTTTTTAAAAAAAAATTCCTTATTTGTTCAATTATAATTTCTTTTTCTTTATGCTATTTCAGCTACAATTTCCACTGATCATAGGAATAATATAACAAATTAAAATAAAAATAGAATACACTCAGTAACAAATATTTAAAAAAGAAAAAAAAAAAAAAAAGTACTTTCTGGTGTCTTCCTAATGTTTCATGGGCTGAGTTATTAAAGAATATGACATGAATTATTTTGGCCCAATTAGAACTAAATACGATTTTCTTCAGCCCACTTTAGGTTGAAATTTTTTATATTATTACTTTTTAAAAATATAAGTAAGGCGGGAAATGAAATCAAACTATTTGATACTCGTTTAGAGTTTGTTAGTTAAAAGTTCGTTGTTTTTGGTTTGTTATCTTCATGAATCAAGTTTGAACATCTTTATTTTCGTTTGATAAACTATGAAGTTCGAGCTCAGTTATAAGATAAAAGACGGCGTTTATTTTATTTTCATGCATCAAAATAAAATTACTTTTTCATGATTAGCATCTAGGAAAGTAACAGTAGAAAAAATAAAAGCCCAAAAATCTTGATAATAATATTAGACTATCATTTATACTCAAAATTCAATTTATTTTTTATTTTTTACCAAAAATTCAATTTGTTTAGTCGGTGTTAAAATTCTGCCCAGTCTAAAAAATAAAGTCAAATTCCCCTAAACATAGGGTTTACCAAGTCTTAAGAGCATGTTGGAAAGTGACAATAGGCTAAGGTGTACACCAACTTTAATTGAATTCCATTAATTAATTATAAACCCCTAATATTTAAATTTTTATTTTGTTTTGGAAATAAAAGAATCCACAAGCAATCTATAAATACACTGGATAATCTACATTCTAGACTAATCATGTATGACAAGCTTGATCAAGCGAACATCGACAAAGAAAATAAAAACTCGAGTCCATTGAGACAACTCCATTTGCTGCAACCGACAAGTCGTCGTTTAATAAAGAGTAAATTTGTAAGTTGTAAGTTATAAGTTTGTAGCTCTCTCTCTCTCTCAATCAATTAATTGCTCAATTATTCCAATTCCGTTGATAAATTGCATTTAATTCAAAAAGTTAGAGTTACAAAAAAAATTGTCAAACCGACTTCCAGTCGATGCCTTTCTGGAAATTGCTAGTTTGCTACTATAGATTATGACATAAGTAATGACGTGGCATGTACTAGTGATTTTCATTGGACATTAGTTTTTTTTTTTTTTTTTTTTGATTGGACATTTGTCACACATACAATTATGTTGAATTTATCGAATTTTGGTTATATAATTGAGTTTTATATTAAATTCAAAATAATATATATTTATATATTTTGTGTCCATTTATAAGATTTTATACTTTCTACAATAATGTGTGAGACAAGGTCATGAGGCCCATGACGGTAGGTCCAAATGCATGGCCCCTAGGAAGAAAACAACCTTAGATTGTGACAATTTATATATATATATATATATATATATATATATATATATATATATATATATATATATATATAGTGAAGAAGTGTTGCAATCTAATATCCTTATTCACTATTTTTTCATTCTATTAATTCCGATCAAAGTAAGCTGCAGGTTTTTCCGATCAAAGAATGAATAAATAGTATTATACAAGTAACAGTGCCCAGGTTTTTCCGTGAACAAATACAGTTAGCTGCAGGTTCACTTATTAAGGAAAATAATGATTATTTATAATTAGAAAAATACAATTTATCTTTATAAATTAATACAGTTGAGACCAGTAAATTTATATTAATTTACTGAAATATTGAGTTATCGAACTAATAATTTATTATATTTTCATTGAATTGAGATCGAAATAAATTATTGTTTAAGCGAAATTATTATTTTATCGAGTTTCTACTATAATTAGTACCGGAGATTATGAAGTAATACTTTTGAAACCTCCATGATCATAATATCATTCCTACGTCTCAAAATTCAATTAGTAAGTAAAAAATATGGGTGACGGAAGCCCCTCGTCACCATGACGTCACCATGCGGGATTTATGTCCACAAAACGACGTCGTAACGCATTTACATAATGGATTCACGAGAAAGTGACGAAACGATAATAATGATAATTTACGTACATTATTATATATTTATTATAGGACACGTCCGCGGGTGTACAGTTGGGTGGTGACGTGTCGCTTTCAGGAGGATGGGGACCACATTTGTGTGTGGCGACCAAAGTCTTACTAAGCGCCAAAACATACCTTTTTGCGGTCAACTTTTTCTGGCCGTCCAAATTTCGTGGTGATGGTGCCTATGATTGTCTGCGGTATATTTACTTATTTGCCCCTCGAGAGATTTAGAATTTTTTTCATTTAAATAATTATTCTTAGGGTAAATTAAACATACACTGAGTGAAATATGCTAAAATAACATTAAAGTTCATATGGTATATGTAATTACAGTAACACCCCCTAAATAATTATCGAAGCCAAGAGTTTATGTCCTGGGAACCGATATGCATTATATTAGGAGAGCCATGTCACCCCTAACTCTTTGTTGTCTCTACCTCTGCCGGAAACTAATAGTACTCTGATGAAACCTTAACGGAAAAACTTATCCGATGGATTATTCCATTAACGTTTTTAACAATGTTTCAAAAGAGTGATTGTAATTAGCAATACTAAAAAAATCTTTAAAATATTTTAGTATATTTCAGGGGTGTACGTGTAATTTATCCTTATTCTTATTTGAAGTGAATTTTCTTTTGGCATTAATATTAAACAAATCCGCCTAACCTCAAAGAATACTAAACCTATGCTACAAAAGAGCAACTGATGGATGAAGAATAAAATGTTAGGTATATTGTCAATTTGTGTATGATTTTTGTGGCGTCACATAAAATATGGAACGAGGTTAATTAGATAATTAGTATATATGTAATTATATGTTAATTAAGATTAATAAAATGCTATCCCACTAATTATAATTAGGTTTAATGGATAATAAATAACATTAATGTATGCAAGTTGATCTGCTTGGTGCATGAATCATAACTCAATTGGCCTTGTTGCATTTTGATGCAAATTATATATCCAAATTTATAAGGAATCTTATATCTTATATATAAAAGAAAGAAACGTTGGGCAATCCTAACAAATTCTAATGGTATGTCTGTAATTATTTATTTTTAATACTTTTTCTCTACTAATTTGTAACTATAATTTTTAACAATTATCAAAATCTTATATATAAAAGAAAGAAACGTTGTACAACCCTAACAAACCCTAATGGTATTTCTGTAATTATTTATTTTTAATATTTTTCTCTACTAATTTGTAACTATAATTTTTAACAATTATCAAGATTAAAACTAAACCGTGAAGAATCCTACCTTATTGCTACTTATGTAATTATTTATTTTTAATATTTTTTCTGTACTAATTTTTTAACTATAATTTTCAACAATTATTGATCTCCTAATCTTCATCAATATATCTCAAATCTTAAGAGATAAAGCTAGAAATTCAATATGAATAATACTACATTATTAAATTTTATTATATTAGTGTACTATATTTTCTTATTATGTATTAAATTGATTATTTTTTTCGCTATTTAAATAATATCCCGTGCATCACACGGAGGGAAAATGCTAGTATTATTGAAACGAAGGTTATTTAGTCTTTTTTAATATGTTTTTTTTTTTCTTAAAATCAAGCGACATTTATTATGTAAAGCTGGTAAGAGATATATATTTAGGAACAGAGAGAGTAATTCTAAATCCGTCGATCCAAAAAAAAATGAATTCGGAAAATAAGAGGCTACATTTGGAATTTTAAGTATCTATACAAAATAGGGTAAATTACAAACACCCCCTGAGGTATGGTCAAATTACAAAAATACCCCTCTTGTTTGGATAATTACAACCACCCCTCAACTCATCAAATTTAGTGGAATCTTCGAGATTATATGGAACATTATCACTTTTGTACCCGTTTTATCCTATTCAAACTCTACATTATGAAGCAAGATGATCATAATATGTGATTTTTAGCT
>NW_012194820.1:662048-674730 GCF_000504015.1 Erythranthe guttata
GCGCACATTTGTTTGAGTTCGACTTTCAGTAAAGGATGACTTTTGTGTGTATTTTTTCAGCTTATTTTTCATGTTGCATGTAAAATTGGATTTATCGTGCTGCTCGTACTTATTTTTGTGCTTTAAATCCACTGGGTCCGGCTAGTTCTATCTTTTGTTGATGGTGAACTTTTCTTACAAGAGAACGATTCCGACTAATTATTGTGATAAGTGAAAGTCTGAAAATACCTTCTTAACAAAGGAAAAATGATTTATATGAATGTGCAAAAAGATCTGCTTGTAATACTCTGATTTAATATGCTGCTCTGTGCAGATGACTTTGGATTTAACCACATTTTATGGGTGTACAGTGGTCGGCGTGGTGTACATTGTTGGGTTTGTGACGGGAAAGCAAGAAGGTAATTTGTCCGTTAATTGAAGGTGTAATCCCTCGTTGATAGTTTTCGATATTAATTTATACTATTTTTTAATCATTGACAAGGTTGAACAACGAACAAAGATCCGCTATTACCGAATATCTACATGTCCGCAAGGTTTTTATTTTTCTCGAATTCTCTTTGAACATCTAACTCTCATTAGTATAGTTTCTATAATCTACATCCTTCTGAAAATGTACTGATTTTCTTCAGGGAAATGAAAATAGCCTTAAAAAAGTTTCTCTAGTGGGCCATTCACTTCATCCTTTCCTAGGGTAAGCAATTTATTGATATAATTGATATGCTCTCTAGTTCTTGAAATTCGCAAGTTAATAGATTTCTACTTCTTACAGGAGATCGTATGCCGAAGTTTTGAAAGACTTCTTCGAAGGAACATATATTTCGAGCCAAAATTTGTTTTCTGACGAGGAAAGATATGAAAAGATTTTAAAAATGATTCCAGACGAATGTAAGTTAGTGACGTTTTTCTAATTGCTTTCCTTTTCCTTTTCTGTCGAAATGATTTAGAACCTTCTTTGCTTTTTGACTTTGGCAGCCATTACTTCGGAGCTTCGAGGGAAGTGGCAGGATAACAAACGGCCACGTGATGACATTAATATTGTCCGATGGGGTCATCTTAAACATGTGTTGCAATCAGGGAAGCATAAGGTATTGTTAAATTAGCTTAGGTTCTATTTTCTATTAAGGATGTAATATTTTCTCGTTCAACAACCAATCGAAGACATTTCTGCAAAAATCGAAAGTTCTTGGTTAGGCAATAATGTAATTGATTTATTCAGATGTTGTGGCCGTCGTTCTAAATTAGATGATATTTTGTCTGAATTTTTAGGTGCCAAGTATTCGTAGGTGCGTTGAAGAGATTGTGCTTACCTTCACATATCCCAGACTTGATTTGGAGGTCTGCTTCGTATTCGTCTTTCGTTTATTGAAAATATCCCATTCAAATTTATGCATGATTTATTTTTCCTTTTTGTTTCTTTGCAATTACAGGTTTCGAAACATATGAATCACTTACTGAAGGCGCCCTTCTGCGTACACCCCGGGACAGGTTAAAACACTGAACGTGCTTTTAATCTTCAATATGTTACTATCAACGATATAGAAATACCTGCCGTTTTACTTGTCACATTAAATTCTTAACCAGCTAAGATTAATTACATGTTACACTGTCTCGTATTCTGTTCCAGGCCGTGTTTGTGTTCCCATCGATCCAGAGCAATGCGAACAGTTTGATCCTTTAACTGTGCCAACTCTTTCAAAGGTGAGCAATTCGATGTTTATATTCGTATCTCCAAAATTTTAATATAGTGAAATTAAATGACGATCGATACACATGTAATGCCAATCTGCAGCTTCTGGAAGAACTTAACATGGGAGCTTTGGGACCCCCGGGCGATGAAGGTATATATTATCAAACTTTGCAATTCGATGCTATCTCTGTGTGCGTGTGTGGTTGCAACTTTGTATGTATATCTGATTTTCAATTTATCCCTTCACAATGTGACGTTTTCCCCGTTTTCTTTGAACTTATGGCAGAACTGGAAAATACGTCACTCGGGAAATCAATCAAATTTTTTAGGTCATCCTTTTTGCATCCTCTGCTAAAGTCATGCAAGGTATGATTTTAGAGATGGAATCACCAATCCTTATTTAGTTGAAATATAGCAACATTTACATTTATCTTGCAATTAAAAATTCGAAACAATTTTTTGGTGTCTTGCAGGAAGAGATCGAGAGTTCTTATGCTTCAAAAATTCAGCGGTCGAAGAACCCTCTAAACTGGTAAGACGAGAATAAAAACGAGAAGGTAAACTGCAATTGTTCTTCCTTAATGTAAAAACATGTGCTTTATGTTAGGATTCCTTAGTTAATATTATTATGAGTTTGAAAACCTTCTTATTTATTGTCGCGTTTCATCGTATCTCCTTCTCGAACGATCCATCTTTTTTGCATGATCGGTTAGTTAACGCAACAAATTAAGCATGTGACACATTCTTATTTATTAAAGATGATAATCACACACACAAACACACAATTTGATTTGTGTTCGATTCGATTTGAAGTTAACTCGAGTTCGATTTGATTGCTAATCGCAATTTAATCAACTGTCAACTGTAAGTAACAACGACGAGCTTGTAAAATTCTTGCAGTCGAAATTCAAACACGAAACTAAATTGGAATTCGCCTTTTATTATACTATAAATGAAGATTGGGCATGCTAGGAAGAAAAGAAGAATCATTTCTTAATAAAGAAAGAATATCAAAAGTAAGAAAAAACAAAAATTGATAGCCAACTCTAAGAAAACATATTACCAGTTTACCCCTGCCCATTGTGACTCAATCACAAGCGTACGAAGCTTACTAATGTAATTTACTAAATTAGTCACCATAGTTGTCTTTTCTTTGCAATCTAACCAACTTTCAATTGTCAAAGGCAGCGACTATTTGCAAGACGAAATTTACTTAGTGCAAGACCAATTTAATTTTTTTTATTAAATTCAGTATAAAAGGACTATAATAACCTTAATAAAATACAAAAAAAAAAAAATTATTTTATTAATTTTCTTTTGCAAGACCAATTTAAAAAAAAAATTAATAAAACAAAAAGAAAAAAGAAATTGAATTGACAAAATCAAAACGAGGAGGGAAGATTGAAGAAAACAAAAAAAATCAATTGCAGCAAAAAACCGTTCGTCGCCCCGTCGCCGTCGCCCCGTCGTCGTCGCCGTCGCCGTTGAAGTCCACCGCCGTCGCCCGTCGCCGTTGAACTCCGTTGTTGCCCCAACCCCGCCGCAACAATCTCACGAAAAACAAGTAAAAATTACTTTTTGAATTAACTTTTTTTTGAGAAATAAATGTGATAAACATGATTTTATTGTTAGAATAATGAATTCAAGTCGTTTTAGAACATAGTTGATGATTCTAGGGTTCGATTGTAGCACTAATGTTGAAGGAGTTGCGGTTTTACAAAAATCGACCTGTACTTGTCGGTTTTTTGGAAAATTTTCGACACACTGGTGTCGATTGTTTAAACAAATTTCTGGTACAAAACTCTGCAAGAAAAATCGGAAAATTGGTTACACAATTGTAACAGTGATAATTCGACACACTAGCGTCGAAATATCCGCTTAATATCGACACAAGAATGTCGATAATTTCAATATAATTCGACAGTTAATGGGTGTCGAATTATTTTGACATTTTCGACACTGCAGTGTCGATATAAAGCTGATATTTCGACCTGTACATGTCGATTTTTTTGTACGTGAAATGAGGTGCGAAAAACGAGAAAAACGATCACAAAGTACAATATTTCTTACCTCTTTGTGTTTTTCGACCTTAGAATCCTCCATATTTATGTCTTGTGTATCCATAATGTCCTTTTCAAGTTTTAGTAAGATTTGAGGGTTTTATGTGATAAGGGTTTTGGAGAATATGGAAGATTTTTTTGTGGAAAAAAATGTGTAAAATGAGGGTGAAGAAGAAGATGTTGGTGTTTCGTTGGGTGAGTGAGTTCCCTCTCTTTTTTCTTTTTTTTTTTATTCTTTTTTTTTGTATTTTTTTTTTGGTCTTGCAATAGCAATTAACTTAATTTAAATTAATAATATCTAAATTATTATTGGGGTTATATTTGTAATTTCCAGTCTTGATCTTAGTAAATTTATTTATATTTTGGTCTTGCATGAAGTAAGGTCTTGCACTTAGTAATTTTCGTCTTGCAAATATCTGCAGCCATTGTCAAAAAGTAGGTTTCCATTTTAAACCAATAAGTGTAAAAAAAAATACCCTACACCCAACTCTAACCAATCCCCTTCTACATATATATTATTCATGCCCCCCACTTGATTTTGCTTAACTAACAACTCCATTATTTTTGCCTCTCTTTTTTTCCTTTTACCCACATAAAGAAAACGCAAAAGACATATGTGAACAAAACCAGCTCTAGTATGCGACGAGTTTGATCTAAAAAATATTGGCAAAAAAATTGCATTGGCGTTTATAGAAATTGTGTTATCTTTACTGCACCAAATAGCCGTGCTCGTATTCTTTTTAGTTATTATAAAGAAAATATATATGCAGTCAATCATGTAAGTGTACTCGCTCTCATACAATAACTTGTAACTCATACGTAAGATGTGGCACACAAACTATGTATGACAAACTCGATATGCGTCAAGCTATATAGGTGCACTGAGTAAACTTTCACTATCAATTAATTAACTCCTCTACGCCTAGGGGTGGAGATTTTCTCCGATCCAAAATTTGCTGATTTTGGAACAATATTTATTTTTATTATGAATTCCGAATATTCTAATTCCGATTTTTTGGATCGGGATTGTAATATATACGATATTCCGACTTACAATCCGATTTTAAGTTACAAAAATAATTCCAAAAATTGCAATGAATATCAATTTTAGGTTAATATATATATTCTTTTAGAATTTCCGAATTCCGTGGATGTCAATGTTAAATTAAAATTCAATTTCGCAACGGTTATTTTCATTTCAGTTTTAGAATTTCGATATCCGATTTTTCCCAATTTATTGAGAATCGAATTGAAATTATTTTGTACTTTAGGAAAAAAAAATGAATTTTTTCCGAAAGTATTAATTCAGACCCAATCTTCCCGATTTCCACATCTTTCTACGCCACCTTTTGCATTTTTTCAAATTTTTTATTACTTTAAATTTTTATCCAATAATTATTTATTCATTGTTAATTTAGTGGATGAGAGAGAGAGAGAGAGAGAGAAAGAAAGATTAAAAAATTAAAATTGGGCCATTCAGGCAACTTGCAGGTGCCAATGGCGGTGTCTTTTGGACTGTTGTGAAAGCTCTGACCCCCCTCACTTTGATTCTCATTCACTCCCCCCACCCCCCAACCCCACCCCCACCCCGCCCCCTTCAAACCACTACAATTTCCCCCAATATCCACTCCCACCCACCTCTTTCCGGTACAATCCCGACCGTAGATTTTTCACAATGGTCAACCCGATGAACGGCGACCGCCGCACCGGCGGACCGGAGGAGGCTTTCATCACCAGACACCATAGGCATGACGTCAGAGATAACCAGTGCACTTCCTCCTTGGTCAAACACATCAAAGCTCCTCTCCCAATCGTAAGTTTTTTTTTTATTCAATTTCACCGCCGATTTTCCCCGTTTCTGTACCAGATCTACGATTAATTCGACGAATTTTTTGATTTTGGGCGTTTTTTTTTTTGATTCGATTTGGATTTAATTTTGTTTAGGTATGGTCGTTAGTGAGGAGATTTGATCAGCCGCAGAGGTACAAGCCGTTCGTGAGTAGGTGTATAGTTGAGGGCGATTTGCGTATCGGTACTGTTAGAGAGGTGAATGTGAAGTCTGGGCTGCCGGCGACGACGAGCAAGGAGAGGCTGGAGCTGTTGGACGACGAAGAGCATATTTTTAGCATGAGGATTGTCGGCGGCGATCACCGCCTCAAGGTATTATTTCATTACCTTTGATTTTTTTTTTTAGGGATTATTTGTTTGAATTTATGTTTGATTGTGGATTTGTGATCGGATTCATTTGGTTGGTGTTCTTGCTTTGGTTTTTTTGTAAATTGTGTTTTTGTGGATTTGAGATGTTGATCCTAGAAAGCTTGTGGAATTGTTAGTGGTTGAAGAATCGAAATCGGGATGGCTACGTTTCGTTTTCTAATTTTGAATAATTGAAATTGAGAATCTTTTTTTTGTGTGTGTGTGTGAATGTGTCATGCATCGAAAGTTTAATTTTCATCACTTGGTGGAGTTTTATGAACTAACTCAATGTAAACAGGGGTGTTGTTTATCGATTTTCGATTTTTTTTCCGCACATGTAGATAAATAACTTCGAAAAACAAGATTTGAATTCAGCATTTTGTATGATGCAAAAGCACGAGTGTTACGACGAACTGAAAATGAATCTGTTTGATTTGCCTCCACAGTGCAAACTTGCGCACTTTTGATTGGTCTTTCCAGTTAGTTAAACTCAAATTACGGTTTCATGATTCTTAATTAAGTGCAACCTTAGCAATATTGTCCTTTTCTTTTATACATCTTTTCATATATTAACCACAAGAGAAACTGTATTTAGATCTTATAATCTTTGTCGTTGCCTGCAGAACTACTCTTCAATAATCACCGTTCATCCAGAGACCATAGATGGAAGGCCAGGTACAATGGTGATCGAGTCTTTTGTGGTGGATGTGCCAGATGGCAACACTAAAGACGAAACATGCTACTTCGTCGAGGCTTTGATCAATTGTAACCTTAAATCTTTGGCTGATGTCTGTGAGCGTCTAGCTGTGCAGGATCGAAGCGGGTCCCACTGATTAGAGTCTGAGTAGATACTATGCCGGGATTTAAGAAAAGAAAGAAAAAAAGGGTGATATATTTAACTACCACAGAGTAGAGAGACTGGTGTCCTGCCATTCCTCTTCAGCTGCATGCCTATTCAGCTATCTTTATCGGGTTCGAATTTATTTATCGTGGGTTTTGTTCGGTTTAGTTTCTTGAAACTGTGTCTCTATATATATTCAACCCACTCTTTCTGGAATGGAGGACTTGTTCGATTTTTCGTCTTTATCATGTTTGTTGACTTTTGTGTTGAGACTTGGTTTTTTGTAAATATTTTCTTTTAGGCTAAGGGAGATGATGAATAATTTTTGAATGTGTTTGGATATAATGTTTTGTGTTTGATATTATGATGGAGTTGCTACTTTGATGTTTAGCCTATTTATAGTTTTTTTGTTCTTTGGAAGAATAAACCTTGTTTAGGAAAAAGATTCGTTAACTAACTTTTTGCTTGGAATATTTCTGGTGCTGAAATTGGTGTTGATGTCAGTTGGCAATAATAACCTTATCTGATTGTAGTATATGCTATTTATAGCAATTTCAATAAGCTAAGAGTGTGGAGTATGCTGTTGATTTGTTATGCCAAGAAAAATGATTTACTTCCTTATTTTGGTAAGTGTTAGAAGATCACACACCTACATGAAAATATAGGTAGACTTTCAATTCAGTTTGTGTGTGTTGAGGTCCACGCTCTTATTTCTAGTGTTCGGTCCTTATTGTCTAGTGTCTAGAAATTCAAGAAGGTTGCGACTCCAATCGGGAATCAGCACCAAACCACAATCACTCAAAACCAAGAAAATTCTAGATCTATCCCAATATTCACACAAAGTTGACTCACCAACATATGTACAATCAAACACTCAAAAGGAACACTCTTACACTCAATAAACACCAGTTCCGTCTCACTCATAGACTCAGTCATTCACAAAAGAAAGAGATTGAAATAAGAAAATTCTGAAATGAATATAGGTAAGTGGCACATTTGTCCCTCTCTCTAAGAGCAGTATAAATATGAAGAGAATTAATGGTATGAGACAACAAAGCTACTTTTAAGTCAAAGTAAACCATCTAAGTCGAAGATTATGTAAAGACTTGTCGGGAAAATCTAGCTGGTGACGGAAGTACTGATCAGAGAGAGAGGGCAAGAAAGAAAGAGGGAGAAGCGGCGCATTCAGAAGAGGAGAGAGTTAAGTCTGAAAAGAGTGGACGACGTCCGCAAATAAACAAAGTACAGTAGAACCTCGATAAATTAATAACCTCGCTTAAATAATAAATTTTCCAGGTCCCGACTTGGGGACAACGTGCTAAATTAATAATTCGCTAAATTTATAAGATAACACATTCGAAAAATTTAAGAAGCCCCACATAATATATAAATTAATAATGCATAAAAATAATTCTTAAATTAAATGGTATTGTACATATTTTATAGATCTATGAAAGCTTAATACAATATAATTTAATTGTTGCTTGTTTCTTGTTGAAATTCACATTACCATCAATCTCGTCCCTCATTTTTCTTAACATTGTTAGAACTTTCGGTATAGTTTTCTCATAACTCAACATAAAATCGTTCTATACCATTGATGCTTTAAGAGCTTCCGTTCGTGAAACGGGCTCTATAATGCATTGAACTAATGGTACAATGAATAATATACATGTAAAAAATAAAAAAAATGTATTTATTGAAAATATTAATAAAAGTAATTTCATAAATTAATAATTATTAATTTATCGATAAGTTAATACTTCGCTAAATTAATGAAATTTTGATGGTCCAAACTATATTAATTTATAGATGTTTAACTGTGATATGGATGTTCAAGATCAAGAGAGTTCGCTCTGGAGTGAGCTTTAATTGATTTGGGCATCTCCAAGAGTTGGGCTGCCGATGATTAATTAAGTTTGAGCCCAATCCAAAAATTCGTATTTGGGCCCAAAACTTTAACGAGTTTTGATTAAAGTTTCTCGTGGGCCGTTTTAACAAAAGTATACCTATACTTTTCTTAGTTGGGGTTGTCTAGGGTTCGAGAGAGTTGTACTTCTCGGACCGTAACCCACCAATAGAATTATGCCACGTAGGATAAGTACGAACCCAACAAAAAAAGTACGAAACCTACCTTTTCAGCAAAATTACATAAACACCCTTAAAACTAAAACTTAATTACAGATTAATATTTAATAATTAATAACTAAATTCGATCACATATCAATAATCATTATCATAAAATCCGTCGTTCATATCTCGTTCATTCCTGCCCTCTCCCACCGTTCTTCCGACTGGCGATTGAGAGTCTCTCAACATCTCTTCTTCGGCTAATTGTGAACCTATGTTGTGATCCTCGTAAAGGTACCCTTATATCGGATCTTCCTTTGGATTCTGCAATTATACCCTTTTACTTCTGTTCGTTTTTTAGTATCAAGTACTTTTCGTCATATACTTCTGTTCGTATATGTGAATTTGTTTGCTATAATTTTGTGTAAGACTTAATTTATGACCTCGTGTTTTCCAGAAATTCATGGTTTGGTGAATTGATCAAAGTCGGGTTCAATATTCTTTTTTCCCCTCTTTGTTTTGATTGCATTGCTTTGAACTGTTCTTTAATTTGATCTCCTGCATATATACTTAGGCATATATACTTACGTACCGATGAACTTCTTAAAAGCCCTGAACGGGATGGCCTTTTAGTTTGATTGTGGAATATTAGGTGTTTGCTTTTCTTGTTCAATTAGTTTGCACAATGCGGTATACCATTTGTCCCGATTCAAATATTTAACGGTAGATACTGTTTTTTTTTTTTTTTTTTATGGCTGGGCATTTGTTTTGATAAAGATCGTAATGTTGCTATGATTTGTTTGGGTAAGATCAATTTTTTTTTTTCTATTTGCTTTATTTCCTTTGCAGAGCTCAATGAGTTGCACGTATATTAAATGTATAGGTGTTACCATCCTCACTGGTATCTAAATGGGAGTTAGATATCAACTTATGGCACCGAGTATCCACAAAATTGTTAATTATGCCCCCGAGGAATCCTGGATACTATTTAAGCAAGTCTGGTGATCATAATGTAGAATGTTATAATTTTCACTCTTGATATATCGTCCTTTTTTTGTGCTTAAATGTGCTCATTATTGTCATATTTCGATATAGGAGCAAACGAAGTTACGTGCAAAACAAAGTTATTTCGGCAATTTTCGAACAATTTAGACACCTCTACGTAAGACAACATAACTCTTTCGTCTCAACTCCAAATGTGAAGTGTAAATATGCTAAGAAATTCAGGAGAAGGGTCTACAACTTTTGGAAATACAGACTGGATCAAGGTCGAATTTGTGGCCGAAGTTGTTACACCCGTAGAGACCACATTCTGCCAATCTTGTTCAAATTTGAATTTAATACGCAGCCAACTTTTAGGGGAATCCTCCAGATTTCTTGCAGCATAATTCGATTATTCTCAAGTTGAAGATGTGTTGATTATTTTAAAGTTGAAGATGGACCTGGGGAGTTTGTTAGCGCATGCACTGCCACTGTTGCCACCACTGGATATAAACAACAAATGACTTACAGGTGTTACAAGATCTATACTGCGTAGTGGTCATTGGCAGTGAATGGCTTATATATGTACTCGATTTGCTGTCCAAATTTAGAACTGCAATGTTGTTGTTTCCTCCCCCCCGTTAAGTATATGTAAATTGGTAATGGCCTCAAGGAATTATGGCCGTGAAGCTTTGGATTATTGTATTTGAGAGAGTGAAGTTCGGATCTTTAATGAATAATTATGTGTTTGAAAACATAAGAATTTGGGTCCTGTTAGTTGAAAACAATCTCATCAGTTTTGATTTCTAACATTTTATGGCTTGTTTACTTCTGGCTAGACCCATAATTCATCATTGAAATCAAAACACAAAGTATCCTCAATATGGATTAAAAATTATCTCACAATAATCAATTTTATTAAGAATTGAAACTCTCTGTCCACTAATGCAAATGAACCAAATCTATATTCCTACCTATTTTTTCAATATTATAAATATTGAATAAGCCCTAAAGTCGCAACAACAATTATAAAACATGTATAGTTTACATACAAGATGAAATACGAATAACTAGAAGTATTCAAAACATGTAAAATAAAATTCTTAAGATAATCTCAGAGTCTTGCTACAAACTCAAAGTCTTGCTTCAAATTAAAACTCCATAGATATCACTTGTCAATGCACAAGTTCAATAATAAATACTTATAAAATAACTAAATAACAAGAAAGGAAAAAAACAAATCGCCGCAAGGGTCAACAAGTGTATTTTTTTAATTTTAAGAACAACGTTTCGAACTTGTATCACCAAAACATTGAAAGAATAGGATCATTGAGGTTTGCTTCATACTTAATATATATACATTGTTTTCTTGTAAGCTAGAGATTTCCTCAAAGCACAAAAAAAAAATATTTCATATATTCTTGTTAAGAATCATCCGAAAGCTTATAGCATCTTAAGCCTGAAACTTCATATTTGAGACACTATGCATGTTGGACCATCATCAGCCATATCTGGATGCACAAAATTCCTCGATTTTATAGTCTCCATGGCAACCGAATAGAACGAAGACCTCTGAAACCAACAACAAGTTGGCCTTCCAAACATATCTCTCTCCTCGATTATGCTTCGATTCTGCTTCGTCATCACAACAATAGCAACCACTTACTGTTTTCGCCACGTATTGATTCTCTTTTTGGCTGTAACTCTCAAATTGTGGTAGTTTATACATGTAACCAAACATACAGAGACCCTGCCCCATGTCAATTGTCGTGTTGCCGAATATTGGAAACATAAAACAATTTGCGAATTCCCTGCTTAACGAACAAAATCCAAATTCTCGATTCTAGCAACAAGAAACAGACCATTTAAAAAAGGGAAAACGAAGCAATTGCTCAAATTTCTCAACTCTAGCCGTGAGCAAGAAACAACTTAAAAGAGAATGGAAGAACGAGTTACTGAAGCAATTCCCTCAACACACACTCCCCCTCGGCGCTCTTCCGCTGGCGAGACGATGACGCAGAACATGAACTAGGGATTCTGTTTAATCTCGATAGCAGCAGATATTTTGGTTTGGGGAAGAACATTTGTGGGGTTCTGATTTTATTCGATGTCTATTTACGATTATTTTGTTAATGAATATTTTAATTTATTGTTGAGTTAATAAGGTTAATTTAGTAATTTATGTATAGTACGGTGTATGTACGATAGTGTACGATGTGTTTTTACTGGGGTCGTACATTAATTTTTAAATTTTAACTGTCGTACTAGGTCGTATTAGATCGTACATTAAAATCAATGAATGAGATTAAAATTTCAATATTTTATACGCTCCAGATTAAATATATTAGGGTCCGAGAAGTACAACCCTCTCGGACCCTAGACAACCCCTTCTTAGTTATATTGATGTTAACTATGTTTACATGAGGTTAATTAAGTTAAACCACACTACATGTGTTAATCATACTTATATAAGATTTGAATGAGAGAGTTATGAGGTAAACAATGAACAATGCATATGAAATCAGACCTCAAAATCACAATAAATATACTAATTTAAATTACTAAGATTATCAGATTTGTCTTGTGATCTAATTACATAATTAAATAAGATTCACTTTCTGAAAGGTCTTCCATTATTGAACTTGAACACTCTTTTTAGCTCGATTATATATACACTATTAATTAATTACTATTTGTTTATTAACCTAAGTATGTTAAATGCGACAAGTTGAGGCCACATGCACCTTTTCTTTTTCTTGTTTTTTCTGTCAAGTCTCAAACACTATCCTGTGAGCCTCAATATATAATATATTATTTATTTTTGTGGGCTATCACTCACATGCAGCC
>NW_012194820.1:678279-697811 GCF_000504015.1 Erythranthe guttata
ATTCATTATTATTGTATAATAAAGTAATATTACTATGTTGTCCCTTCAACAAATGTAAACAAAATAAAAAAAACCAAAAGAATTAATATTACTGTGAGTGACAGTAATATTACTATAGCAACAGTAATATTACAATAGTAGACAGTAATATTATTACGTTACTTCGTGAATAACTCGAACAAAACAAACACCCCAAAAAAATAATAATATTGATGTTGTTGACAGTAATATTATTGTGTTTACAGTTATTTTACTGTCAACGACAGTAATATAATTACGTTGACTTGTCAACAAATCAAAAAAAATAAAAAAAAATAATAATAAATAAAAAAATATAATATTGCATTAATTTACTGTCAACGGCAGCACAATTACATAAATGTAATGTCAACGGCAGTACAATTACGTTAATTAACTATCATTGACAGTATAATTACGCTAAATTACTGTCAGTGACAGCACAATTACGGTCAACGTGTAGCGGCGGGCGTGGAAAAACAAAACAAACCAAACAAAAAAAAAAAAACTTAAAAAAACACTAAAGAAAGAGACCGCCGGAAACCGGCGAAAAAATCCGGAAGAAAAGAAAAGAAAAAAAAAAGAAAAAAGAAAAAAAAAAAAAAAAAGTCAACGCCGGAATCCGGAAAAAAAATCCGGAAAAAAAAAAAAAAAAAAGTTTAAAAAGTCAACGCCGGAGACCGGCGTTGACCGCCGGTCAACGCCGGAATCCGGCGGCAAAAAAAAGTTTTTGAAAAAAAAAAATTTTTTGAAAAAAAAAAAAATTTTGGGTCAAAATTTAATAATTTGTGAAATTTGGGGTCAAATTGAGATTAAATTAAGTTAAGGATGAAATTGGAGCATATTAAATTATACTCCAAAAAAAAGTCAAAATTGAATTTTTGTGGTCAAAATTGAACTTTTATGGACAAAATTGATTAATTTGGATTACAATTAAGAATTGGGTATAAATGATTGAGGGTAATATTGGGATATACATGAATGTTTCCTTTAGTTATAATAAATATTAAAGGGATGGGCTTATTGGTGAAAGAGATATGTCCCCTATACCTAGAATAATAAACATGCTTGGTTGGGGACTTTTGCATAAAAATCCCTAAAATAAAAATAAAAATATATAAATATCCAATAATTAAATTATTAATAGTGAAAATAATGATAAAAATAATAAGGATAATATATAGATTCTGACATTCTGTCAAACATGTGAAGGTAAGGGACAATGGATGCGTCAATGGGACATCCCTCAAACCCAAATATACTATCCGTTATTTATTTATTTATTTATTTATTTATTTTATTAATTCCCACTCCAAAATTATTAACAAACTCTCTCTCCTCTCTCTCTCTCTACTTTCTCTCTCTAAGTTCTTCTTCTTCTTCGGCGAAGACAATCACTTGTTGACAAACAGAAGCTCTGCTTTCACACTTCAGGTAGGTTTATACACACAGATACCCCATACCTTCCAATGTGTGTGTGTGCGTTTTTGTTTCCTTCTGTGTGTTTTCTTCCTGCTTTGTTCATCGCAAAACTTTGATTTCTCGCTTTATGCAGCAATTATTTTCTCAATTTTATATTCTCATCATAAATTATAATTTTTTTTTTCTAGGGAATGCAGGTTTGCTCATCGTCATTGTAGAAGATCAATAATTTTGGAATTTTCTTTCTCGGAGCAAAACCTAATTGAAAAATCCAAAATCATTGATTTCTGCTACTTAATTCCCAGCAAAATCAAAACCCCTGCCTTAGTTCTTATTTTTTGTCGCCACCTGTTTGTTTATTTTCCCCACTGAAAAATATTTTTCTCATACATACAAAGCTGAAAAAAAATGCACTTCACTGATTATTCACATTTGCTCTTGATTGGGGTTACATTGCTACTGTCAATAAATTTTACCAATGCTGATTTGGTAACTTGCTCGGGGATTGTTCCGATGAATTACCGGAACGATAAAATATCGATAACGGATTTCGGAGGTGTGGGTGATGGTGTGACTTTGAACACAAAAGCATTTAGAGAAGCGATTTACAGAATCGAGCATTTGAGAAGGCGAGGTGGGACCCTCCTCTACATTCCTCCCGGAGAATATTTAACCGGACCCTTTAATCTAACCAGCCGAATGACTCTTTACTTGGCCAAAGGAGCTGTTATCAAAGCCACAACGGTATCGAAAAATTCCTCCCTACATTAATTATCTCTGTTTTTTTCATTATGCTTTACGATAATGGCTAAATGTTCGATTATTTGATAACATTGGATTTGGGTTTTTAGTGTAAGAACTAAGAAGTTCCAATTGTACATGAAAGTATATGACATGTCTTGAATTTGAACGGGGTCCCACATGGAACGGTGATTGCTATACTAATTTGTTCATTGGGGTGCGTATGTAGTAATCTTGAAACTGCAAGAGAGGATATTAAATTTGGAAATTCGACAAAAAACGAGGGGCGGAGTAAGAGCGCTTGTGGGCCGTGGATTTAGTTGGCGAACTTTATTGCATGTGAAATACGATCTGCCAGCTATTTGTAATGGACAATAGCTCAAAGACATTAAAGATGGTCATTGATTTCTAACATGTAGACACATACGTAGTTGCGAAAACGTCGTTGATGAATTGCTGTTGTGACGAATCATAAGAACTAATCGAGCACTAGAAAATATATTCAATCTTGCCATAGTTAGTTTCAATCATTTTGCATGGACAAAATTTACATTCTTCACAAGTTGCAACATATATAAAAAAAAATCCTTTTATTTTGTAGTTAATTCTTGCTATAATATTTACACAATATATCTGGTTATGTTTTAGGATATTGCGCAATGGCCCTTAATAGCGCCACTGCCCTCGTATGGGAGAGGAAGAGAACTACCTGGAGGAAGGTATATGAGTTTTCCTCCATGGCGACGGCCTACACGATGTCATAATTACAGGTAAACATATTAATTAGGCAACATTTGTTAATTCAAAATATTCGAAGGCAATCTTTTTGGACAATTTTTCTGCATATAAAAATGGTACAAACGATAGACTTGATTATCTATTAGAACCCAATACTAGTGACGGAAAGTACATCGACATTTATTTTTTCTTTTAGAAGAAGTGTTTGCTGCTCCATTTTGTTCATTAATCCCTATTCGATTTGTGTAGGTGAAAATGGCACGATTGATGGTCAAGGTGGCGTGTGGTGGAACATGTGGAGGCAAAGAACTCTTCAGTTTACGAGACCAAACCTTATCGAACTAATGAATTCTAGAGGCATAATCATCTCCAATGTAATTTTCAAGAACTCGCCCTTTTGGAACATACACCCTGTCTATTGCAGGTAATACAGTTTTTTTTCGTTTTTTCTTGATATAAATCACGTGATAATAAATGCTTATTATTCATTTCAACTGAATGTTTTTCTTATATTGCCAGCAACGTTGTGATTCACTATGTCACCATACTCGCCCCTGCTGACTCTCCCAACACCGACGGGATTGATCCAGGTTCGCAATTAAACCTTATTAATTAATTAAATTTCCAAATTTTTTCTTTTTCGGAAATGAAAAACTAATTTCAATTCCGTTCCAAAAATTTCGAAAAAAAAAAACTGGAATTTGGATTCTGAATGAAAATATTGTTTCAAAATTGTAATTTTCGGATCTGAATGGTCGGGGTTCGGATTTTCAAATTTTTAGTCACCTACAATATGAAACACATAATAATATTAATATTATTAGAGCAATTTTCAGGAAAAGAAAATACATTTTTTTTGGAAAATTAATATCGGATAGAAAATCGGAATCTAACATGTATTTCAGTTCTGATTTAAAAAAATCGGGGAAATCGGAACTTTCAAAATTCGGGAATATTGTTCCTAAACCGGACATATTCGGATCAGAATCAGCAAAATTCAAAAGCTTATTTCCAATTTCCACCCCTAATTCTGATTATTTCCCGATACAGACTCGAGCTCCCACGTATGCATCGAGGACTCCTACATATCAACAGGAGACGACCTAGTAGCCATAAAAAGCGGCTGGGACGAATACGGAATTTCATACGGCCGCCCAAGCCACGGCATCACCGTCCGACGAGTCACCGGATCTTCTCCGTTTGCCGGAATCGCCATCGGAAGCGAAACCTCCGGTGGGGTGGAGGATGTCTTGGTGGAGCACATAAGTCTATACAACATGGGAGTGGGTATCCATTTGAAGACCAATATAGGGAGAGGCGGCATTATAAGAAACATTACGATGTCAAATATTTATATTGAAAATGCGAGAAAAGGGATCAAGATTTCGGGTGACGTTGGAGATCACCCGGACGAGTATTACAACCCGAATGCTTTACCCGTTGTTAAGGATGTTGTGATCAAGAATGTTTGGGGCCAACGGGTGGAGCAACCCGGTTTGATCCGCGGGTTGAAGAATGCGCCGTTTAGAGGGATTTGTTTGTCGAATATCCATCTCGGCGGTGCGGGTGGGCCTCGCGATTTGCCGTGGCAGTGCTCGCATGTTAGTGGTGGTGCGGTGCAGGTTAGCCCGTGGCCTTGTTCAGAACTCACTAGTGGCCAGAAAATCGGTTCTTGCTCATCTTCCTTTTAAATAATTTGTGAATGTTTTTCCTTTTTTTTTTTATAAATGTTTATGACAGTAATTTATATGTAATAAGACATTAAGTGTGCTATTAGAAAATATAATTATTCATCATCATCATCGTAAAACATAATTCAAAACGGATTCAAGTAATTTACAGACCAACAAAAGAGGGGGAAATTTCAGAAACTCAACTGTATAGATAGATACACACACACACACGCTACTATGTGTTGATGAACACTGCTGCAAATGTTGGATCTAAGAAACTGGTAAACCTTATTTTAGCTCGCGTAAATATATTATATATAGCAGCATCACTTAATTACATAATCATAATTATATATGTAGTTTATCGACCTAATTAAATCATCAGAGACGAAATAATTAGAAATAATGGTCGAGAAACTTACGCACGCGCTTCATGAAACCAGATTCCTTCTTTTCCGGATCGGCATCTCTATTCTGATGCTCGAAATGATTCTTCCATTTGTTCAAAACTTTCATTTTTTTGTTGATTCTCTCACCGTGGTCGTCTTCGTCGTCGCTGTCACTGTCACTGTCCTCGTGGTGGTGGTGGTGGTGGTGGTGCATCGAATTCAGCGGAAACCGCCGATCGTCGGAGTTAAGTTGAAGGTTGTCAACGAAGTCGCTGTTCTCGCCGGAGGAAACGAGCATGTCGTCGCCGTAGGGGATCTGCTCCTCGTTTTCCCTCCTCATCAGGGCGTGGTAAACCCTAGAGTGGCGGCGGCCGCGGCAGGGGTGCTTGGATCTGACGTCGAAGCGGCGGTTGACCGGACGGAGAGTGACCATTCTGGTCAACGGCGGGAGGTTTACGACGGCAGAGTCGCGCTCGGCTTCGGTGAGTGGGAGGGACACCTGGGCGGTGGATTCATCGTTCTCCGGCGGCAGATCGGCGGCGATTGAGAGGGTGATTAAGCAGAAGAGTGCGATTAGGGCGGCGCAGATCTTTTTCGCCATTGGTGGAAGTTAGATTGAAATGGAGAATTTTTTTGATATAAAAGGCGGGATCCGGGCAGTTCGGGCAGGTTGGAATAGGGAGTGGGACTGATGTGATGACCGTCCACGTGTCACTGAAGTGCACAAATTTAATGGTGGATCTGAGTTCGGCGTGCGTAAGATGTTACGTCATCCAAATCTTTATCCGATTGTATGTTGACTTTTGATCTGCCTAAACTTTATTTATTATTTATTTATCATAAATTAGTCATAAATTCTTTTAATACCATACTATGTAGGTAATAGTAACTCAAAAGTCGAACAAGAACGGTCCTAATTCGTGGAGGAGACGAGCGTCTATAAGATGTTATACTCGGTGTAATACATCGGTTGGTTTTAAACGATAAATCAATAATAACTCACTAAGTGCACACACACACATACTGATGTGTAGATTTATAGTTGAAGACCACCGGTGTATTTCTTGAGTGCATATCCAAAAGACTTGATTTCAATTTCCCATGAAATAAGTTAATAACAATGAAGATATATTTGTAATTACACAAACTTCATGGGAGTGTTTATAATTTTTAAAGTTAGCTAGATTAATTTGTAATTAGATTAAATTTTGTAACATGAATACAAGGTCTAATAAAGTATTTGTAGTACTGCATTTTAATAGGCTTAATTAATTTTCTTTGTTTGGGTCCATTTATGTAGGCTTTCACACTTCTCCATGATTGGGTTGGGCCAACTTTTCTGTTCACTTGGGCCATTTTAATGTTGCTTTTAGCCCAAAATATTTATACAGTGGTTATATTATGATCAAATCAAATCCAATTACAGGATATTTTTTTTTAATATTTTTAAATAATTGAGTGTTACTTTTAGTTTTCAGAATAAATAATACGTTTCCAGAAAATTTTCATCTCCCAGTATGTAAAATTTGTCAACCAAAATGAACAATGGACTGCTTATGTATCTTAGAACATTTACTGGGTTCTAACCTAAGATTTTCAATAGTTATGGACCATTCTGCAATTTCGAATTGTATCCTTTCCGCTGCAATCTTAATAAATATTAGGGTAAATTACAAACACCCCCCTGAGGTATGACCAAATTACAAAAACACCGCTCTTGTTTGGATAATTACAACCACCCCCCTCAACTCATCAAATTTAGTGGAATCTTCGAGATTATATGGAATATTATCACTTTTGTACCCGTTTTATCCCATTCAAACTCTACATTATGAAGCAAGATGACCATAATATGTTATTTTTAGCTTGTATATATCAGTTTGTGGTGCATCGAAAACTGTATTTTTTACACAAAGAGTACAAACTAGAGCACATTTCACGGAATCTAGATGACTATGTTGAATTTGGCACCATAAAGGTAAGAAAAAATCATAGTTGAGGGGGGTAGATGTAATTATCCAAACAAGAGGGTTTTTTTTGTAATTTAACCATATCTCAGGGGGGTGTTTGTAATTTACCCTAAATATTCTGTCAGCAGTCAGCACACTGCCGTGGATATGTGTTGATGAGTGTGTAGATTCAATCACTTCTCTTGCTTTGTATCTATCGTCCAATTATTTATTTAATTTGTATAGCTATCATATATTAAAGAATAAATTACCAAAAACCCCTTGAACTTAGGGGTTAAATTACAAAAAATACTCTCATCTATTCTCAATTATCAAAATTTCTCTCACGTTTGAAACAGACTGATTATTCTATTTGGAAGTGGAAATGATACGAGTACATTTTATGGGATCAAAATTCAAATTAAGTACACTTCTCTGATTAAAAAAAAGAAACATGTAGGAACCAACCAACTAATCTAGAAGAATTTAATTCCAGCATATCGACATTATTAATTATAACAATATAATCTTGTAAAAATCACCATCCTTTGGACATAATCGGTGAATTTTAGCTTGTGTTTGGTTAAGTTTATAAATTGTTAAAAAATAATTATAAGATATTTAAGAGGTTATAAGTTCTTTTAATGTATTTGGTTTTTTTTTTTAAATATCTTTAAAATTCAAAAAATAAGCAGCTAAAGAACAAATAAGATCATTTTAAAAAACTACAGTTATGCCATCTATTTATTTCAGATCTTATAATGAATAAAAACAGTTTGTAATATTATCATCCAACCATTCTAAAAATCTTATATATAAAAGAAAGAAACGCTCGACAACCCTAAAAAACCTTGGTAATTCTGTAATTATTTATTTTTAATATTTTTTCTGTACTAATTATCAACAATTATCAATCTCCTATTTTTTATCAATATATCTCAAATCTTAATAGATAAAGCTAAAAATTCGATTTGTTAAATCTAAACCTATATTTGGATTATAAATCTTAATATGTAAAATTTCAAAAAACTAATGTTATATAAAATATGAATAATACTACATGATTAAATTTTACTATGTTAATGTAATATATTTTCTTATTATGTATTAAATTGATTTTTTTTCACTTTTGAAATAATATCCCGTGCATCGCACGGGGAAAAAATGCTAGTTAATTATAATAACAAATATAACAGCTTATCAATTCTTAAAACAGCTTATCGAACTTAAGAACTAATCAACTCTTTAAAATAAGATTAGCCTACATCAAAAGACAAGAATAGGTAAACCCTCTCGTTAATTCATATGCACTTGAAAAAGTAGGGTGATTTCCCACAAATTTTCATCCATTCACAACTAAATATCAATTAAACTAATATATATATCCCAAACAAACCTTTCGCCGGTAATTAACATAGTACTTACCGAGCCAATTACAATCACCCAAGAAATCAATTAAATAGGCAACTCCCCCTTTGCTTGTTTTCCCCATGCCCACATCACAAGAAAAAGGAGAGAGAAAAAATAACCCTAGCTAGTACGAGGATTTATTACTATTACTATTACTATTTTTATTACTATTGTTACAGGAACAAGAAAATAAGATGTTGTCAAGAGCTTTCGTAAAGCCGAAGAGAAGCCCACAAGCCGGCGAATCCATGCTCCCGTCACCGGCTTCAATCTTCGAGTACGAAGATTTCATTTTCGGACTCTTGGATGATATTCCATTAATCTCCTTCAATGATAATAAAAATAGTAATTATTACAATAATAATAGTAATTCGGAGTTGGCGCAAATGACGTTGAGGCAGGTTCTGAGGGCGTCGGTAGGGGTGATCGGGGAAAGCCCGTTAGGGATGACCGAGAAAATGGTGCTCTTAGGGGGTAAAATATGCGCGGTGAAAAGGTTTCGAAGAGTCGCGGTTAGGAAACGCGAGTTTGGGAGGAGGATTGAGCGCGTGGCCCACGTGGGGAACCAGTGCGAGTATTTGGTGCATGTTTTAGCTTATCTATATGCGAAGAGGATCAAGTTTGTGGTGTGTGATTATTATCCCATGGGCAGCCTCGCTGATTTGCTTTCCGGTAATTCTTTCTTTGTCGCATCTCGTGTTTTTTAATAGACTATTATTATTTTAGAAACTCTTACTATAATTTATTTAGAAAATTTGCTTCACAAAATTATTTTGTTATGAAGCATATCATTTAAGGAGGACTTTAAATTGGAATTGGATTTTTGAATTATGTCGATTCTGATTCTGATTCTGATAAGAAAGTTTTACCTTTTAGAACAATAATTTTCATTCCGAGTCGTTTTTAGATTTTTCTATTTTTTTTTTGTATTGGAAGAATTGGAATATGAGATTCCAATTTTTTTAATACGATATTAATTTTTGACTCTTTTTTGATTTTTTTAAGTAGAGGGGAAATTGGAATGAGATTTTTGAATTTTGACGACTACGATCCGAAAATTTCGGCTTTCAGAACAATATTTTCCATTTCGAATCCCGAAAGTTCCATTTTCGATTTTTGTTACTTTATTTTTTAAATTAGAATTGGGATGCATATTAGATTCCAATTTTCAATCATAATTTAATTTTCGAAAATGTTTATTCATTTTCGAAAGTTAAACGAGAAAATTTCCATTTTTTTTTTATTTTTTTAAAGTGGAACTGGAATTATATTTTCACTTTTCGATCCGATCCGTCCGATTAAATTAGGTGCAAGGGAACAAGGCCACACGGCATTGGAATGGAAGCATCGATTCAAAATCATCCAAAGCATAGCAAAAGCAATTTCATTCATCCATTCACAAAACCCTCCGAGCGACAAAAACCTTCAATTAAACGTCCACGGCAATATCAAGTCCTCAAACGTCATGGTCAACATCGACTTCACCGCCCGTCTCTCCGATTACGGCTTCGTCCAGCTGGCGGATCATTTGTCTTCGGCTCCGGCCGACGACGACACCGGACAACAAGCCGAGCCGCCAATCCCACCACCACCACAACCGGAGCAAGTGTTGGAGACGACGTTATCGCGGGAAAGTGATATATACAACTTTGGCGTTGTTTTGATCGAAATTCTAGGGTGCCCTAATACTAACGTCGTTGAATCGAAAAAAGTTAGAAAAATTGATGATCGTTTGTTCGAGTTTTGTAGGGGAAGATCAGAGGAGAAGCAAGCGTCTAGGGTTTTAGACATTGCTTTGAGCTGTATAAATAGTTTGTCTGATGCAAGACCTAATATACAACAAATACTCTCTTGTCTAGGAGATATATAGCACAAATGAAATTAATTGTGATACTTTTCAAGTAATTTAACATGGTATCAGACCTATATCGGTTTTTTGGGAAATTTCTCTATCTTTCGCTCGGTTCTACTGAAAACATCGTAAATCGACGTTCTTTTTGGTTTGTGATTGCAATCTTGTCTTAGGTGTTTCTTCTTACTCTTTGCGCTCCCACCACAAAGGAAAACATCATAAACTATTGCTCGTATTTTTCTTTACAGTCTTATTTTTTGGTGTTTCTCCATCTTTCGCTCAGCTCCACCGAGATGAAGAACACCATAAATCAGTACTATTTTTTCTAGACCAGACTTATTTTTTTGTGTTTCTTCTTTTTTATTGCGCTTAGATCGATCACTAAGAAAAATACCACAAAAAATCAATGTTGTCCTACATTAGCCGCCGTGCAGGACGTTCCGAACATCATTACATAACAAGAATTTTTTTCTCGAAATAAAAATAAATAAAATATAAATAATTATGAATAATTTTGCTATTATAATTCTAGTCTTTAGATTTTTTTCCGTTCCTATTCTACTTTCTCAAAAAAAAAAAAACAAGGGCATTACCCAATGTGAAAAATTTCTTCATTCTTGATAGTTATTTAGTTAATCGGTGGATAGGAACATACTCTAGATCGAAATCGTGAGGAGTACTTCTTAAATCATTTCTACCAACTCAATTAAAATTATTATTCTATAAAGAAATATCATTTTGAATAATTTACAGAATCTCCGTTTCTAATCCTCTGATAAAGGTACCATCAAGATCGTACAATTTACGACTACATAATGTGAATTTATTGGATTTCTGCATAGGACTATATAAATAACTAAATGTTTAATAGTTTATAATATAAAAAAGTTATAAAATAAGTTGGGTCTATTAATACAATGAAGCCTTCAAGAGAGGAATTTGATTTGGGCTGTAATGTAAAGCCCATTCCTTATTGGCCTGCATGCTTAAACTAATTATAATTAATAAATGATCTTTCTCTAATCATTTTTGGATTAGAAGAAATTAAGTACTTTTTAGTATTGCGGGAGAGATTCCGATTCATGTCGACACCACACGTGTGGGCGACTACAAAAAATAAAATAAGGTACAACATCAGTTCAAAACAAACAGCTTGTACCAAGCAATAATTGACTGACATCTGTCAGTCTATACACGTGTGATTTATTTATGTACGGGGGATTCTTCCCTCTCCCAATTGGATGTGACGTCATTTGTCGAGTAGCGTTAATCATGCTGAACAAGCATCTCAGGCAAAATTAAGTACGTCATTAATTAAGATAATTCAACCTTAGTAGCTAATTTAATTAAACCCAAAATATAATTTTAATTAAATTAAAGCATCTAATCATAGAGCAAAGGGAAGTCAAAATCTGGAAATATGTGGAAAATAAATTATTGATTGTTGTGAAGGGGCGGTATATATGAGTGGTATGGTGTAGGCATGTAGCTGGGATCTTTGATTGGTTTAAATATTGGCTAAATAGCACTTAACCCCCTTGTGGTTTGGACATTTTGCACATGACCCCCTTATGGTATGAAATTAGGCACATAACCCCCTTGTGGTTTTGAAATTTTGCACATGACCCCCTTATAGTATGAAATAGCACATAACCCCCTTCAATAGAAAACTGGAAAAGACTAAATTGCCCCTATCAAGTCACAAGTTTTTGTTTTAATTTAAAAATAATTAATTCTATAAAATGAAAATCTTAATGTACTTTTTTGTTATAAAATGAGAAATATAATATATTATTGTGTTTTTTTTTCTGTTTTACGCACATATATATTTTTTTTTAAATTTAATTTTTTTTTTCAACCTTAAAGAAATGTTTTTTTTAGATTTTTCCAAAAGAATAAAAAAAAATTTGTTTCTTAAAAAAATTAAAGTTCGATAACAACTATAATATAATATATTTATATAGAAAATAGTAATATAATAATCACAATTAATGATAATGTTAAAGATTTTCAAATTAATTTTTAAAATCGAATAAATTATCAATTGTACAATAATTAGTATTTTATACCTTTTGTGCTGTAAAATTAAAAAAAACACAATAATATATTATATTTCTCATTTTACAAAAAAATACATTAAGCTTTTCATTTTATAGAATAACTTAAATTGAAACAAGAATTTTTGACTTGATAGGGTTAATTTAGTCTTTTTCAGTTTTCTATTCAAGGGGGTTATGTGCTAATTTTATACCATAAGGGGGTTATGTGCAAAATTTCAAAACCACAAGGGGGTTATGTGCCTGATTTCATACCATAAGGGGGTCATGTGCAAAATATCAAAACCACAAGGGGGTTATGTGCCTAAATTCATACCATAAGGGGGTCATGTGCAAAATGTTCAAACCACAAGGGGTTAAGTGCTATTTACCCTTAAATATTTATATATATGTTGACTCTATCAACTTCACCAAAAGAAATAATTTTTTGACCGACCAAATATATTTTTTTTCTTTTGCTTGTAATTTTTTATTTTATTTTATTTATTATTATCCTAATTATTCAAAAAAGGGTTTTGCACGATGTACACTAATACCGCTTCTTAATCGTGACACCGGTTTGATTAAGGTGATGTTTGCAAAAGGTTTTTAGAAACATTTTATAAGCTTTTTCTTTTTTTTTCTTTATCACAATCTGTATTTAGGTGTTAACAAAATCAACTTTTGCTATTACTTATCTTAGAATAAATTGATTTAAGCCGTATTTTAAAAACATCACCAGATCTGTCTTTTCTATTGAAGTTTAATATTTTCAAATTATTTGCAAATGCCAACAATTTTTAATAATAAACTGTTGTGGTTGTGGCCCAAATGTGTCTTGGGCCTATAGCCCAAATTCCCACTACACACACACTTGTCTATTCGGAAAGGCCCAACCAGAATAATTCCAGCCCATTAGTGGGAATGTGCTAGAAGGCTTAAATCTGAACCGTTGGTTCTGGTGTGATCTCAGCCGTTCATTATAGCTGACCTTTCCTCTCCCTTGTACCCCCTTTCCCGTTTTGTGCCCTAGACAATCTCTGTTCTCCCCTTTGGTCCCCCTCTGCTTCTTTCTTCTTTTGCTCCAGCAACCATGGGCCATTCGCCGCCGTCCTTGGCCGTGCTTGTCCCAGTGGTTGTCTCTTCAACGGCTCCTTTTGACTGGAGTCCCTATTTAATGCGGAGAGATGTGTGGCAGAGGGTAAGACCTAGATTGAAACCCTAAATTCAAACACCTTGCCTTCTTCTTCTGTGAGTTGGGTCTGTGGTGAGTGGGTAAGAAGCTGAGTGCATCTTCTTCGTGGTCTTACTTATAATCTGGGTGGTTTAAGGGGTTTGAGTGCAGAGAGAGGATTGGTTCTGAGTATGGTGCAATCCTAGACTGTGTGTGTGTGTGTGTAACAGTGGATACCTTTGTGGATCTGTGTGTGTGAATCGGTTTGGAAGACTGAGCTGTCTTCAATCTCACACTTCTGTTTTTCCATACATTTATATTTATTTATCTTGTGATGTTATTTTACCAACATCTATTTTGAGTTTTTCATTTGTAAGCTTCCTTCGGGTAGAAACCCTATAGTGGTATCAAGAGCTTGGTTGCTCGAAGATCTGCTTGAAGAAGGCTTACAGAACCTAACTGGGTTCTGATAAGGTAAGTCACTCTGAAACCCTAGTTTTTTCGTTTCCTGGTTTATTCCTGTGGAGGTTGGGAGCCCTGTGTGGCATTGAGTTGGCCCTGTGTGGCGTGGAGGCCCTGTGTGGCACTACTTGGCCCTGTGTGGCAGATGTGCTCATACTTGATTTATTTTCCAGCTCTCTATGTGGTTTATTTTTCCGCAATTATTCCTACTGTTAGTGTAGCTTAGGATTGCTCTCAGCAAACCCTTTCTTGTCCGGACCACCTAGTGTCGCAGGAATCTGGAAAGGGGGGGGCAATCTGATTATCTATTGTGTTACTCTGTAATTCTGTGTGATTCTGTGTGATTTCTGTGTGATTCTGTGTGATTTCTTGTGATTCTGTGCCTTTCATCTGTGTGAATCATGAATGCATATCCTGTTGCTCCTTTTGATGGGAAAGGTGACTTCTCTATATGGCAACAGAAAATGAAAGGTGTTTTAGTTCAGCAAAAATGTTTTAAAGCTATTACTCTAAACTATGAAGATACCACACCTGCTGCTAAGAAAGCTGAATTTGATGAACTTGCTTACTCCTTGATGATCTTGAATTTGAGTGATTCTGTGATTAGAAAATTAGGAAAGCAAGATGATGCTAAAGCTTTATGGGAAAAACTGCAAGATCTGTACACTGAAACCTCTTTGCCCTCAAAAATGTTTTTACTTGAAAAGTTTTTCAGATTTAAACTGGATTTGAGTAAAGATATAGATGAGAATCTGGATATTTTTACAAAACTAGTTCAGGACATTAAATTAACTGGAGATAAAAACATTGATGATTATACTCCTATTGTGCTTTTAAATGCAATTCCTGACACTTATAGTGATGTAAAATCTGCTATTAAGTATGGTAGAGATCAGGTTACTCTTGACACTGTCATAAATGGTTTGAAAAGCAAAGAACTGGATTTAAGAACCAATAAGGGTCACAAATCTTTTGGTGATGTTAACTTTGTGAAAGGAAAGCCTAAATTCAAGTTTCAACACAAGGCCTCTTCCAGTAATAACAACCAAAATCAGTCTTTTCAAAAACCTAAAAAGGGCAAAGAGTGGAGTAAGAACAAGATCAAAGGCAGAAAATGTTATAACTGTGGTAAACCTGGTCATTATGCAAATGAATGTACTGAACCTAAAAAGGATAAGAATAATGAACAGGCTAATGTTGTTGTTGACAATCTGGGTGATGTTTTCATGATTGGTGAGTCTGTGCATGACTGTGTGAACTCTGTGATTTCATCTCTATGTGATAATGATTGGATCTTTGATTCTGCATGCACACACCACATGACACCTAATAGACACCTATTTACATCCTATGTGGAACTAAAAAATGGCAATGTGTCTATGGCTGATAGCAGTGGTGTAAATGTGGTTGGTTTAGGAACTATTATCCTTAAGTTTGAATCTGGTTTTGAACTTATGCTTAAAAATGTGAGACATGTTCCTAATTTGAGTAGTAATTTGCTTTCTGTGGCTGTTCTTGAGGATAGTGGTCTGCATGGTAGTTGGGGAAATGGTTGCCAAAATATTATGAAAGGTGATCAATTTGTGTTTAAAGCTGTTAGAATGCAAAATTTGTATGTGTGTTCTGCTGAACCCTTGTTGCATGCTAATTCTGTTAAACATGATCATTCTAGTCTTTGGCATAGGAGGTTAGGTCACATAAGTGTTAAAGGGCTTGAGCTTTTGCATAAAAACAATTATCTTGATAATGACTGTGTGTCTGATCTGCCCATATGTGACTCATGCATTTTAGGAAAACAGACTAAGGTCCAATTTCCTGTGTCTCCTTTCCCTAACTCTTCAAAATGCACTGATATCCTTGAATATATGCATGCTGATGTGTGGGGCCCTGCCCCTGTTCCTAGT
Organism: Erythranthe guttata; assembly: GCF_000504015.1. Next base: position 694,048 of record NW_012194820.1, read on the forward strand.
CATGGTGGTAATAGATACTTTCTCTCTGTGGTTGATGATTTTTCCAGAAAAGTGTTTGTTTTCTTGCTGAAAAATAAATCTGATGTGTTTCAAAGATTTAAAGCATGGAAAGTTTTAATTGAAAATCAAACTGGAAAGAAAATTAAAACCTTGAGAACTGACAATGGAACTGAATTCTGTAATGCTGAATTTGATGATATGTGTGTTGAATCTGGCATAAAGAGGCATAAAACTGTAGCTTACACCCCTCAGCAAAATGGTGTTGCTGAGAGGATGAATAGGACATTACTTGATAGAGTTAGGTCCATGTTAAATTCATCTGGCTTGTCTAAAATGTTCTGGGGTGAAGCTATTTTAACTGCTGCATATGTGATCAATAGATCACCTTCTGTGCCTCTATGTGGTGAATTACCTGAAACTAAGTGGTCTGGTATTCCTGTTAGTTTGTCTAATCTTAGAGTATTTGGTTGCTCTGTTTTTGTGCACCAGAAACATGATAAACTTGATCCCAGGTCTGTTAAATGTGTTTTCTTGGGTTATCCAGAGGGGGTTAAGGGTTATAGGTGCTGGCTTAAGGGGGAACAGGGGTTTAAAACTGTTATAAGTAGAAATGTGATATTCAATGAGAATGAGTTTCCTTGTTTGTCTGTTATTTCTTCTGAGTCTACCTCTGCTGAGGTGGAGACTTCCCCTGTTATACCTGCTCAACATGAAACTATATCTGATTCTGATAGTGAAACTGATAATAATGTGCCTGAAAATGATGTGTTTGATCAAAATGTTGATACTAATGTGCCTGATGTGGAAAATCTTGGTGATTACCAACTTGCTAGGGACAGAAGTAGAAGAAACATCATTAGGCCTCATCATTTAGATGATTATCAACTTGCATCTTATGTGTTTCATGTCTTTGAGTCTCTGGATGGTAAAGAACCTAAGTCTTATAGGGAAGCCCTTAAATCTAATGAATCTGTGTCTTGGTTAAATGCTATGAATGAAGAAATTGAATCTTTGCATGTTAACCATACTTGGACTCTTGTGCCAAAACCAGCTGAATGTTCATTAGTTGACTGTAAATGGCTGTTTAAAGTTAAACATGAATCTGATTCACTTAGATATAAGGCTAGGCTAGTGGCTAAGGGGTTCACCCAAAAAGAAGGAATTGATTATGCTGAGATATTTGCTCCTGTTGTGAAATTTACTACTGTGAGAATTATGCTTGCCTTAATTGCTCAATTTGATTGGGAATTAAAACAAATGGATGTGAAAACTGCATTTCTCCATGGTGAATTAGATAAGCAAATATACATGAAACAGCCTGAAGGTTTTCTTGATGTGAAACATCCTGATTATGTGTGTTTATTGAAAAAATCTTTGTATGGTCTTAAGCAGTCCCCTAGAAAGTGGAATAAAAGATTTGATGCATGCATGAAATCCTTAAATTTTTTGAGAAGTTCATATGACCCATGCTTGTATTTCAAACACTCTGCCAAAATTCCTGTCTTCTTGCTCCTTTATGTGGATGATATGCTTCTGACCAGCCCTTGTATTAAAACAATCAATTATGTCATTAAATGTCTTAGTGATGAATTTGACATGAAATTGCTTGGAAATGCTAAAAGAATACTTGGCATGGACATAATCAGAGATAGAAAAGGCTGTTCATTGTTCCTTAATCAATCTTCTTACACTGAAAAAATCCTTGAGAAATTTTCTATGCAATCTGCAAAACCTGTATCTGTTCCTCTTGCTGCCCATTTTGTGTTAAGTAGGGAACAGTCTCCCAAGACTGAACCTGAAATGTCTGAGATGAAAAATGTGCCTTATGCAAATGCTATAGGGTCTGTTATGTACTTAATGGTCAGCACAAGACCAGATATTGCTTACTCTGTGAGTTATTTGAGTAGGTATATGTCTAATCCAGGTTTGCCTCATTGGGAGGCTCTTAAGTGGTTGCTTAGGTATTTGAAAGGTTCTGTTAAACTTGGTTTGCTGTTTTCTAAGTGTAAAACTGAGAGTGAACTCTGTGGGTATGTGGACTCTAATTTTGCAAATTGTAGAGATAGCAGAAAATCATCTACTTCTTATGTGTTTACTTTGAATGGTTCCTGTGTAAGCTGGAAATCTCAGCTTCAAAGCATTGTGGCTCTGTCTACTACTGAGGCAGAATATGTAGCCACAACTGAGGCTTTCAAAGAAGCTATTTGGCTTAAAGGCCTGCTGATTGAAATTGGTTTTTACAGGAACAAAGTGGTAGTGTTTTCTGACAGTCAGTCTGGTATACAATTGTGCAAAAACCCTGTCTTCCATGATAGAACTAAGCATATTGAGATTAAATTTCACTTTATTAGAAGTATTGTGGAAGAAGGGATTATTGACCTTGAAAAAATTCCCTCAGAGTTCAACCCTGCTGATATGGGTACTAAGTGCTTACCAGTTGAGAAATTTCGTTCTTGTTTGAAAAACTTGAACCTAATTTCCCAAGATTAAAATGCTGTGTGCTATTTTTATTTGTTACAGTCTTTGTGACTGACTATGTGTTGTCTTTGTGACTGATTGTGTACATGTCTTTTCTTTGTGAACTGCTACATGTTCTATCTATGTGACATCTCCTTCTGACTTTCTATGTGAAATCAGAAAGATATACTTGTACTACTTTGTGTTTTACCTGTATATCAAAAACAGCAATGATGACTTCCAATAAACCATAAAATTCACTAATGATACACTTTGGTCCAAGGTGGAGATTTGTTGTGGTTGTGGCCCAAATGTGTCTTGGGCCTATAGCCCAAATTCCCACTACACACACACTTGTCTATTCGGAAAGGCCCAACCAGAATAATTCCAGCCCATTAGTGGGAATGTGCTAGAAGGCTTAAATCTGAACCGTTGGTTCTGGTGTGATCTCAGCCGTTCATTATAGCTGACCTTTCCTCTCCCTTGTACCCCCTTTCCCGTTTTGTGCCCTAGACAATCTCTGTTCTCCCCTTTGGCCCCCCTCTGCTTCTTTCTTCTTTTGCTCCAGCAACCATGGGCCATTCGCCGCCGTCCTTGGCCGTGCTTGTCCCAGTGGTTGTCTCTTCAACGGCTCCTTTTGACTGGAGTCCCTATTTAATGCGGAGAGATGTGTGGCAGAGGGTAAGACCTAGATTGAAACCCTAAATTCAAACACCTTGCCTTCTTCTTCTGTGAGTTGGGTCTGTGGTGAGTGGGTAAGAAGCTGAGTGCATCTTCTTCGTGGTCTTACTTATAATCTGGGTGGTTTAAGGGGTTTGAGTGCAGAGAGAGGATTGGTTTTGAGTATGGTGCAATCCTAGACTGTGTGTGTGTGTGTGTAACAGTGGATACCTTTGTGGATCTGTGTGTGTGAATCGGTTTGGAAGACTGAGCTGTCTTCAATCTCACACTTCTGTTTTTCCATACATTTATATTTATTTATCTTGTGATGTTATTTTACCAACATCTATTTTGAGTTTTTCATTTGTAAGCTTCCTTCGGGTAGAAACCCTACATAAACACCTAATACTCACCTGACTCACAATCACTAACTTCTACGAACTTTTGAATAAGCTTTTGCAAACACCTACTCAAATCATCATTCAAATTAAAAATTATAAATGATAAATACGACGAGTTAGATTAGATAAATAAACGCAAAATTGAGTTCTAACTGCATTCATAATAAAAAAAACCCTGCATTTAGCCTTTCTACTAATTCAATGCACCATGAGAACATGCATTGTTAAAGTTAGACATATCATGAG
>NW_012194820.1:715196-732839 GCF_000504015.1 Erythranthe guttata
CAAATATACACGATACATGTAAGTTGCGATATAAATAATTACAGAGTACCATAAGATCACAATTCATCAGCTAGGGTGATGGCCTTTTCTCCTCCTCTTCGACTCCAACGGAAGATTTTGACGTATTTACATTTTCGCCCTCGCATTTTCTAAGAGCCTCCAAAAGGCCTAAGACGATGAATATGTTGGTGAGTGTAAGAAGCGACTCGGCTCCACCGTGCAACCAGTCGACATTGGATAACGATGTTCCGTAGTGCACCTTTGCTGTTTAAAGAATCGAATTCCGAGTAGATATAAATAAGTTTGTTTACGTAAGAAGTAAAAACTGTCGTACAAATAGAAAAGTTACCGTAAATTCCTGCCGGTACTGCAATGATGGAGGCAATGCAGCATAGACAGATAAAGAAAGATAACGAAAGAGTTAGTATTATAGGATTAATGTTATGCTATGCCGATTAACGTTTGATAAGACGCGGAAAAACCGAACAGTAACACGACGAGTACGTGATTATGTTTAATCACATACCTAACTATGGACATCCTTAATTTTAAAGAGGAAGATAAACCAAATGACCAGTGGCGGAGGGGGCCATGGCCCCCCCACGACATTTCTCAAATCCCTATTATTTTATGTAGAAATATATTAAACAAAATCGTGTATAATAGCATCAATGGCCCTCCTAGAAATTCTTTTAATGCATTCGCCCCCGACCCCGGGCTTAAAATCATGGCTCCGCTAGTGCAAATGACCACTTCATTCACCCAATTAAATTAAAACAAATTCCACCCCATAAATCTTCAACACATCCAATTAAATTAAAATAAGCAAATTGAATCAAGAGAACAACACACACACACACACACACACACACACACACACACTGACACACACACAGAGAGAGAGAGAGAGCAACATACTTGTGGCACCGACAAAGGCGAGCAAGAAGTAAAATCCGAAGAGGGTGAGTTTGGGGGCGGAATTCGATTTGGTGAGAAAATACAAGAAACCCATATAAGGAAAGAGAGAGAATGCAAAAAGCTGGGATGCAATGCTCTGTGAATCAATGGTGGGCGACCATGGATCCACAGGGAATACAAACCCATTACAGACAAACCCTTTCCCATTTCTTCTACTGATTATTATTCTTCTTCTCCCATTACCTTCAAATTTCAGACGAATTGTTTCTCTGCTACAGCTCGAATAATTCGTCTGAAAAAAATGATCTTTACACGCGAGTGAAGAAACGTTGGGTAGATGCAGATGGGTCCTCAGCCATGGTTGAATTTGGACAAAGCTCGTCATCTTTTTTCACTTCTTTTCAGTTGTTTCTCTACATTACAGAGATGTGTTGAGCATTTAATTATTAATTATTAAATAAATAAATATATAAATGTTCATATCCATTCAAATTGAATGTGGAGCGTTACTTTTATTGGGCTTTTTTACCAGTGGGTTATAGGCCTTGTCTACGGGTTATAGGAAAATTATTAGCCCATAAGATAAAATCGGACCGAGTTTGGTCGGGACAAGCTACTGGGTCACAGTTAGTTCTAGGGCTGGAAAATAATCATCGCCTACCGAATACCACGGTATACTTATCAATCAATACCGAAAAATTACCGAAACTTCGGTAACCATTACATTTGGTACGGTATTAGTACCGTACCACTATTATACGGTACAGTAACGGTATTGTATTTCAGTACCATGGTAATACCTTTCCCTACCGCAAATTTGAATTTTATAAATTAATTAAATATATATTTATTTTATATTGGTTAATTAACTAAAATTAAAATTACTACATAAAATAAAAAGGTCAAAACTCAAAAAAGTTAAAATACAGTTCTTAAAAATTTATGAGACAATATTGAAGTTTAGTGCAACAAAAAAACGTACATCCCATTTGGTTTTCACTAAAATAGTAGGGCTGCAAATTGAGATCGAAAAAAAATTATGACTCTAGTAATCTTATTTTGCAAGGTTTGACTAAATCAATGAAGTTATAGTTTGATAAATATTGAAGGAGTTTTGAAAAATTGAATAAGAACATATAAATAGCCATTTTTCTTGTTTAAAGTGTTGTGTTTTTATAAAGATCGTCTTCAAAGTATAACAAATTAAAATTAACGGTAAGTACCATGTACCGATATACCGTATCGAAAGTAACGATATACCGAATATCGGTATACGCACTTATTGGTACGGTAACGGTATCGAATTTTTCAATACCATATAATTCGGTAGGTACACGGTATTTATCAAAATATTCGGCAACCGTACCGAAACCACCCCTAGTTAGTTCGGTTAAACCATTTTTTTTTAATTATTTAGAATCATTTGTATTGAATTTTTATTGTAAATAAAACATATTTTCTTCCACAAACATTAATTAATTACTCATTTCCAATTGAAACGTAGATCAAACCTACTTTTATTTGACACACACAACATATCAACACACTCATCGTGTTCCAATTTCAAAGTTTTTTATTTTGAATTAATTTTTTGTTCTTTTCAAATGGGCAGTAAAATGACGTCGTTTTAGCCATGTTAGTTTAATTCAAAAAATGCACATTTTTAGGTGAAAAAAAAAACCATTTTCACTAAGGTTCCCACATTACGACGTGACACGATTCTTTTATACTCGTCGAACTTTCAAGTGTATAACGGACAATACAATTTACTTGAATTAAAAAAAAAAATACTTATCATATGTTAAATTGGGATTTAAGTTGTAGGTGACAAAACAGCTTGCTCTTGCCAAACCCCATTTAAGTTAGATTGCCACAGCCTCACTAATCCATCCCCTCCTGTCGTAGCCAATGTCATTCCACTCATATCCCATTCCATCTCCCACACCTATTAACCGAACAATCTCGTTAAATAAATATATATATCTTTTCATACTTGCGATAAAATGTATATATATAAGGTTTCGGATTTTGGGTGATTTAAATATTAGATTACAAAAAGGGGGGGTGTTGAAATACCTCACTATCATGACCAGATAGCAATGCAACCATGTGCGCTGAAAGCCGACCATCTGGGTCGGGATTTGATCCTAGGTGCCAGATGGATATTCCCTTTTCAGTTGCAACAGCTATCAGTTCATACGGCCTGAAGGAAAAAAATATCCAATAATTTATAAAATCGTTGCAAAAGCAATTCATCTTCTTGATGTTTACTTCTCTCGGGTGCGCGAATCTTTTTTTTTTTAGAAGCACGGAGGCTTCACAGTCGTGAATTCAAAAAGCAATAGAAAGAGACACGAGGGAGAATGAAATATATGTCGATACCTTCCTATGTTTGGTGCCCAAGCAACTGCGTAAATCTGGTCATTATTATCCTCGGGCAAAGAAAGTTCTGCAACGGGAAGCCATCTCTGATGATCAAGATCAAACTCCCAAACCTGTTCAAAAATAAAGTATTGTTAAATCCCAAATGTGCATTCGGAGATTTACGATCAAAGAAGCGAACTAGATTTCAATTGGTAATACAACAGCTGTCACCGTTGAAAAATAACAGATGCCTAGTACCTTGGGAGAATTTAGTGGTGAAGTATTTGAACTAAAGCCCAAAACAAAGCTTAATTGCTGGTGTTCACTTCTTTGTGGGTTCCACGAGATGGATGCAGACTGGCAGGAAACATTCCCAAACTTGGACACTAAATCAATCACATTCTGAAATTCAGCCTGCAAAAATAGAAATGCCGAATTAGATAAATTACCGAAAAATAAATAACATTTATAAGTTATACATAGATGAGAAGATACATGCTTATAGTATAGTAGTTGGAAAAAAAATTAGGAGATTAATTTTGTAAGATTGACAAACAAAATGTTGGGTTCTTAATACTCTAAAAAACTTAAAGAGATCATAACTTAATTCTAAGGCTTCGCAGATTCCTTTAGTTTGACCACGTAAACTATAAAATTGCAAACCCCATCTTATAAGCTCCATTTTCTTATTTCACCAAAACATAAATTCCAGAATCATCTTATAAATTGTAGAAAACAGTATAGATATGATCTAGTCCCCAAAACGTTTATGTGATTGACATGTATAGTTAAATAAAATGGAATGTTGCCAGCAAAACAATACTTTATGTGATATAAAATTCAGATAGTGACAAATTGAACACCTGAAGTTGCCATTTCTCCAGTTCAAGCGTATCTAGCAGCTCGTAGATTTTTATTTGTCCATCTGAATATGCAGCAACCTGTAGATGAAATAATCACCAAAATGTATTATGCTTAGCTAATCACAGCATTTCAGGATAATGCAATAAATGCATTACTTGTCAAATTTATAAGAGGTCATTTACTGATAGCTACTTACTAGAATAGTACAGAAATTTTTCACTTGCAACCATTGAGTGATAATGGAAACACAACCAAGCAGACAAGCAAGAAATCTCTTTAAGATAAACACAGAAAGGCAGACAAAGATTTGTTCCTCACCATTGCTATGCGTTGGAAATATTTTATTTATTGTCAATTTAAAGATTTATGCCCACTTAAACATAAAAAGGAAAAGGCGTAAATAAATATAGTCAGACCACAGCAAAAACACCATTCTTTCTGTTTCTGTAAGATCGTTTAATTCATGATTTTATGTACCTCATTGTTGACTTGCAGAACTTACTCAGGCACTACAAGGTGTTGCAATACAAGGTTCAATTTAGGAAGATTATATCAGGTAACATCATAACTCCCAGATGCTCCCCTTCTTTTCTTCCAGACATCTAGCTTAACAAATAACATTCCGTTGTTCCTTCCACAAATATAACATGGGTGTTTATCAAATTAAGTTGCGTTGGTATTCATTTTTCACAATTTTGAGATATTTTACCCTCTTGCCAATACTATTGCATTGATTCCAGAAAATGGCCTACGTAGCTTTTCAAAATTGAATGTACTATTTGCAATTCAACCTTTTGTCAAAAGATAGAAATTTCCAGCACAAGTTAGTCTAGTATTTCTCTTAATCTCTGCTTTTACATGATTTCCAAGGAAGGAAAGTTATTGACTCTGTCATAAAGAAATGAACAGAAGTACACAAATTATAAACTATAATCAGTTGCACCGAGATTGCCAGTTCTATCGAAGCAAGTAATAAGAAGACTAACCAATTTCAGACAAGTCTGACTGCCTCCAAATTGAATATCTAGAACTTGACTTGTGTTCCTATCGAACGACTTGCACATCTTCCAGTGATGCCCCTCAGTATCTAGAGCATAACAAAACAAATTACAATATTTAGCCCCGTAGAAACACAAACATGCTACCCAAAGATCCGAAACAGGATAACACGAGTAATAGAAATCAAAATCCAACTTCGAGAAACAGTGACTACAGTCGAGAATTTCAACGATCACTAGCAACAAAAATCTGGATTCCGTCAAAGATAAGCGAGAAACAACAAAATTCGCCGAATTAGAGATTTATTCATTCGCAAGTTCACTCAATTCCTTTAATTATTTTTCGATTTCAGGGCAAAATTAGTGTAAAAAAACACTAACTGAAAATCCACTAACAACCTTCTTTGATGACCTCCTCCCACAACGACAAAGCTCCATCAGCACTAACACAAGCAACCGCATCTCCGTATTGCGGTGGAACCCACACAATTTTCAAAATGCCGCTCTCCTGGACCTAAATCGTACAAACACCACATCACACTTACACCCATCAGAAATAACAGTAATTCCTCAGATGCTACATTACATGAAATAAGCTCATATATTTTTTTCCAAAATCCACATTGCGCCGGGATTATAACTAGAAAGGCGAAATGCAAAACCTTAACTAATAACCCTAATCTAGAGAGAGAAAGTGATTAGCGGACCTTAAATCTGGAAGTACAATTGAAGGTTGAAGAAGATGGATCCGTAGAATCGTAAATGGCCAATGAACCATCAGCAAGTCCTGCAGCCAATCTCTGGCCACTGTAATTCCAAGCTGTGCATCTCGTTCCTTTGTCGAGTTTCAGAATTGGCTTATCCATCTCTGTGTTTACCTAGCTAGCTATCGGCAGGTTTAATACATACATATGCTTTTGTATATATCGATCGATGCTTGGTTCTCATGGAGACGAGCACACCATCACTGGAGTGTACTGTATTTCTAAAACCCTAATTCAATATGGGGTTTCTATTGAATTGCTTAGGCGGTAATATGAATTTGTTCGGGTATGGGCTTCTGGATAGTTTAACCCGGCCCGCTTATGATCACGGGCCTTGTGAACAAATGAAAACTTATGCCAACGTCTAGCAAAATTATATTTCAATGAAGCCCAAATAATAGTATGATTACAAACGGTGTAAATGAGTTGACTCGACTCAACAAAAATTTTGTGAGTTCAAGCTCGATAAATACGAGCTCGAGCTCAAACTCATTGATTAGACGAGTTTTGACCTCAATTTTATTAATTCACAAGCCTCATGAGCCGACTTATGATTTTGTTTCCCCTAATTTTAAGCATATACATATAATTAAAATATGGGAAAATTGCACATCACCTCCTTTAAATTTCTATTTTTTGCACTTTACCCTCTCACAATTTTTAAAAGTGAATGTCCCCCTTCAAAATGTTATTTTTGTTGCACATTGCCCCGATAGCAAAACTCCGATGGATTATTCATAGGACTTGAGCATTTTATTGCACTTCGCCCTTAAAATGTTATTTTTGTTACACGTTATCCCTTAAAAATACTATTTTTTTCACGTTGCACCTTTAAAATGTTAATTTTGTTGCACAATGCCCTCCAAAAATTAGCTTCTGGGACAAAGTGCAACTAAAATAATATTTCAAAGGGGGAGGAGTATCTTTTTTTGAATTTTTGGAGGGGAAAATGCATAAGTGAGAATTTTATATGGGGTAAGTGCATTTTGTCCTTAAAATATTATTATTAATAATAAATATTATTTGTGTGTGTATACATTAGGATATAAAGATAGAAGTTAAGCTACAAATATAATAGAATAGAAAATATATTGAAATTATAATCAATGATTCAATATACAACAAGTAGATTTTCTTGCATGCATTGTTATTACCAAATACTAAATACTACTAAGGATGCTCCATCCATTTTTTAGCCACGTTGGCAAGAGTTTGAGTGGAAGATCCATCTTGGCTCAATGCTCTAGTTGCACCTTCCTTAAGATTCCACATTCTCTTCCTCAACACTTCCCCTTCTTCTCCTTCAATCAAATCCCTCGCTAGTCTCGATATCTGCTCGCGACCCACAATTCCGTTTTCGCCCTCCGTAACCCTAATCGCCACCTTCAAACCCTCGGACAGCAGAACGGCGTTCATCTTCTGCTCGGCGTACAACGGCCAAGCAATGAGAGGGACGCCGTTGACTATGCTCTCCAGAGTCGAATTCCACCCACAGTGCGTCAGGAATCCACCCACCGCCACGTGGGCCAAAATCTCAACTTGTGGGGCCCACTTCGACGGCAAGACAAAACCCTTCTCTTTATTATTATTATTATTAGTCGTCCACTCGGTCAATTCGGCACATTGATCATATTCGTCGTCGTGGTGGCTTGATCGGGTCCGACAATCGCGTGGGGTTTTCGCTACTAGTAGAAATCTTTGCTCGCTCATTCGCAAACCCGAAACCAATTCGTTCAATTGATCTCTCGATAAAGTTCCCTCGCTTCCAAACGAGACGTATAAAACCGAACAGAGCGGTTGCTTATCCAACCACTCCAAACATTTCAACCCGTCTTTGATATTTTTCGAACCGGGTCGGATCAACGGTCCAATCGGGTAAATCGGCGGCATCCGATTATTCTGATCTAATGCATTGAAAGTATCCGGTTCGAGGTCAAAGAAGGAGTTGACCAAGATTCCGTCAGCTAATCTGTATTTCCTGCACATTTCAACACAGCCTTTGTAGGCGTCGGTTTTCCTGTCTTGGGTCGGATCCATGAAGTCCGACCCGCGAACCGGTACCAGACCGGGTAGCTTCAGCGGTTCGGGTAAGTCTCTGTACTGGTCGCAAGTGGACGATTCGTGTAGCTCCGGCAAGTGCAGACTGAAAGACAGAGTCATCGCGGTGGAGGTGAAGAAAAGATACGCCGGAATATCCAGTTCCTTGGCCACGTCTAATGTGAATATGCCGAAGAGATCGGCGACGAAGGCGGAGATCCGGCGAGTGGGTATCGACTCTTTCAGATCGGTCAGTGCTTTGCGGAGGGATGGACCGGATCGGATTGTGGAGAGCACGACCCGGGATTCGGCGGTGATGTCGCCGGCGATATCTGGCGGCGGAGGAAGGAGAATTGAGTTTGTAGGGTTTGGTAGGGTTTGGAGAAGGGTTTGTAGTTGGGTTTTGGTGGATGAAACGCCGTCGTCGAGGATGATGAAAGTGACGGAGAAACTGTGGAGGTGGACGAGTTTCCGGGCTAACTCGGTGAGTGGAATCAGGTGACCCATTCCTGGTGTGAGCAGCATAGCTATGTGAGCTTGCTGTGGAGCTTCCATGGCGGATTTCTGATGAGAGAATATTGTGAGATACAAAAAGTTGTATTTATTTAATTTTATTGCACAGCAACTCCAATAAAAAAAAAAATTGGAGGAAACTGTTCAAAAAAAATTTGTGGAGGGACCTAACACTAATTAGCCACAAAATTTGTAAAAAGAAATTTGTTTTTTTTTTTCTCTTCCTATTTTTAGGGGTGAAGTGTACAAAACATCTAGAAGGCCCTTATTATTATGGGAGTGTGAAACTGTCATTTCATCTAGAAGGTTCGCAAAAAGGATAGAGTTGAGTGCGTGCAAGCTTTGACACACTTGCTAAGTTAATCTAATATTACCATATTTTGTTATTTTTACTTTATTTTGGGAAAATATCGTAATTTTCACTTCTTAATACATGGTTACAAAGTAGTTGTAATTATCCAAACATAAGAGGCTATTTTATAATTTAACCTTATCTCAAAGGGTGACCGTAATTTACCCAAAATAAATAGATGTTTGCTTACGAAGTTCTTGTCCTGAATTTCAGGAAGTTGAATAATCTCATACATGCTATGATGATGGTTTGTGATCAAATATTTAAATTCCAATTTGTTTTGTGGCCAAATGTTAATTTCAAACAAAAGTGGATGGTGTTTGGAATAAATGAAATTAAGGGATTTTGTTCCCTTCCAGTTTCTTACAATAAATCATGCATGGAGATGGGAGTGACGAAATACTGAAACTGCCCGAATTTCTCTCGAACCACCCGTTTATTTGAACCTACATCTCGTAAATTTTACCACGTATAATCTCAATTACCCATTTTTTACACACATTCACATGTATATGTGTGTGGGCGTGTGTAGATCGATGATATAAAACTACGCGGTGTAGAATCTACGGTATTTAATTATACATTGAAAAAAGAATTTTCGATTCTCGTCACATTGCAAATTTCTCTATACATCATTAGCATGCATATAACATAACAAGATGTTACACAAATGTGTTGCACATAATTCGGGATGCTAAACACTCGATCAACATACGATAGTTATCTTACCTCAATCAACCATCTCTGCATATTTTCTCGAGATTGCTTCTGCAAAGTACTAACGAACTTTACAAGTGTAAAAAAAGACAAAAATGCCCCCACTTCGAGAAGCTTCGTTCATTCACTCAATCAACCACATCACTGCTAAAAAGCTTGAACTCTTTAGCATCTTGAACCAGCTTCCTAATTGACGAAAATGCCCCCAAGATACCGACACACGTGAACACGACTATTATCGAGTTGTTGACCCAATATGCGAGTGAAGACTTTTTGGGCTTATGTGTTATGTTATAAAGAAGCATCGGAAGTACAAAATCGAGAGGGATAAATCCAATAGCTCCCACAACGGCACTTATATCTCCAAAGAAAGGCAGCATCGCAGCAAAGAACCCACAAACAATCACGTATAACGAGCGGAGAATTATCCTCGGAATCAAGTTTCTCTTGGAGAATATTCCCTTGCTTGCATCAGCCGATTTCCTCTCCATTATCTCGTAGGCCACTTGAGAATAGACCTAGTAGTTTAACACGGCCGAGATTTAATTTTTTGAATAATGAATTAAGAATATATGGAAATTATTATATATATATATATATATATATATATATATATATATATATATATATGATGTTTCTTACTAGGCCAATGGCGAAGAGTTGGAGGAGAACGAATACAATTGCGGGGCCCACAAGCCATACGGGGGCCAAGGGGGGGCCCTCGTCGGGCATTAAGCTATTGAGAATATTCGAATTGGATTTATTACCAAAAACCCAATATCCGGAAACTGCAGCGGAGTAGAAAGTCAAGAAAATTACTGCGTAACACATTATAAGGCCTTTCACCATCTTTCCGGCAGCTGGTGGAGCAAGTGTCGCCTACGTTGGTCGAGAAGGAAATATTACACTATTGTCCTTGTTCTTTGTCGAGAAAAAAAAACTTTGGTTTTTACGGAAATTTAAATATACCTGTATTTCGGGTAGTATACCATTCCCGTAAATCGAAGCTATTATAGATATGGAAGTGAATGCGCTGAATACCCTCGACGAAGCTGCAGATTCTAAAGAATAGTCCCTTGGTGGTGCATTTTTTGAGGCGCCTGTGTATCGCACGGCAAATAGTAAAGTTCGCAATAACGACGCATATGCAATAAAATAATTACACGATTCATATATCAAGATTCCATCTTTCTTTTCACTTAATAGGGCGAAATTTCAAGAAACGGGACTAAGTATACCTGCATTAATGCAAGCGGCGACCACGATAAAAGTGTAGGCCAAGCTGAGAACCAGCGACCCCAAATTAATGTGCCTGAGGGAATGGAAGCTCGGAAATTGAGACAAAAGTATCATAATTACTGTCACCATTGCTATGAAGTGATATAGTTTCAGCGCTCCGTTTTCGAACAGGTTAGAATACATGATCTGTACTGCCCACAAAGACAAAAAGAAATAAATAAATAAATAACATCAGAATGAACGGAATAAAAGTGAAAACGGGGTTGCCCCGACAGAAAATAAAAAAAAAAAAAAAAAAAAAAAAAAAAAGCAGCAAAATAGAGATGCCAATATTGCTATACCTGGAGGCATTGCCCTGCAAGCAGAATAGCTCCGATACTGATGCCGGTATTTATTGCCGTTTGAATGAATATCACAAAATAGAACATCCATCCAGAACCTATTACAAGTCAATGCATAAAGTCAACTCAAAATTCAGTTTACATGAAAAAAAAGTACGAGTTGAAAGGGGTCTATTAATCGGAAAATCTGCTGTAGCGATTTACAGGTAGCTAGTATAAAAGATCCATACATCCTATTCATACCAATTGTGTGCTCCGACGCGATATTAAAACACCGAAAAAACATTATCCGTGACAACACATTGCATGGAAAAATCATCTGAACCACTAAGGCCTCGTTTGGTTGCCAAGATAAGATTAGCCAAGATAAGATTAAATAATGTAATGAAACCCAATTATTTTATCGGACCTCTCGACGTCCAACAAAAAGAAAAGTACCCTAAAAGGCAAGATAAGCCATGATAACATAATTTTCGCGGGTCGACCCGGCAATTTATTGAGGATACCAAACATCAAGTTGAGTCCAACTATTTAGTTAATCATGGCTTATCTTGGCAACCAAACGGGGCCTAATACTACACAATAATATGGTTTTCGTTTTCTAATTATCAGTGACCTAATCCCTCTCTCTCTCTCTCTCTCTCTCTCTCTCTCTCTCTCTCTCTCTCTCTCTCTCTCTCTCTCTCTCTCTCTCTCTCTCTCTCTCTCTCTCTCTCTCTCTCTCTCTCTCTCTCTCTCTCTCTCTCTCTCTCTCTCTCTAACGCATCGAAAAGTACGAACAGTTGTCGAGATGGATGTGAATGCAAGTTGCGGAAGAGCCATTTCTTTCATTAAACTAAAGCAAAACAAAGTCAAAAACACATAAAAATTACTCACTTCTAACAAAAACAGTGACAGAAAAACTGCAACCTCATTAACAAAGACTAGAAAACATAACATCATTAATTAATGCCTGAAAATTAGGTAATTAGTAATAAACTATATATTATGAGAGAAGAAAAACCCCTACCCAATACGTCGGCAGCGAGTTCACGGAATCGTATGTGGCGGCGTCCAGCCTTCTCGCAGTGGTCCAGCACCAAAGACATGAGATAGTAAGAGTAGAAGGTCACAACCCCCATAGCCGTTAAGCAGAGAAACCCTACCCACCACCCCAGCCCCCGGAAAGCGTACGGCAGCGTCAGTATTGTGGGCCCCACAATCGCCGTCGTCAAATGAAACCCCGCATGGTACCATTTCCCTGCACACACAGTCACACACACACGAATTCGAATTTTTTTAATGGATCTAGGTTAAAATTGGGGTTTCGATTTTAGGGGCGGAGGAGGGAAGAAAAAAGAATAAAAATTGAACCTTTACCTTTGGATTCGAGGACAAAAGCTGCGCCGGCGTCCTCTTCGCGGTTGATTTCGTGGAAGGGGCTGTTTGGGGCGGCAGCCACCTCCGCCATTGATTCTTCTTCTGTCAGCGCAGAAACATTTGTCAGATTAATGCAGAGATGAAAACGAAGAAAAATGAAAGATATGGCGTGAAGGAAGAGGATTTGCCGCCAAATTATACGTGCGGGAAACAAAGATTGCTGTAAATGTGCATGAAATTTATATTTTCTTTTTTTTACCGTTTAGCTTTTTGTTTATGATCTTTCTCGTACCATTCAAGATTGGAAAGAACAAATGCAATTACAGGCTGTCAAGATTAAATATACAGTATACCTAATTTTTTTTAATTTTTTTATTAATGTAAATATATAATAAAATATTAGTCAAATGTAATTTTTTACAGATGATACTAATTATGATGGAATTCTTTATAACTTTGACTTTGGATATAACCGGAATAATCTGATTTAGTCTACATAATGTGTTTAATATAAGTTTAAATGGTAAGTTAAGGTGACCGCATAAGGTAAAATCAAATTAAAAAAAAAAAATCATATTTAAATAATAACTATAATTATCACCTGTAAATTTTCGTATACGTTCATTCTTATAGTATTAAATTCTATAGAGTCCTCTAGATTTCGTGATATGTTCTCTAATCTGTACTCGTGTTGTGTAAAAATGCAATTTCAATGCACCACAATCAATCTGATATTATATTATCATCTTGTTTAAAAACGTGGAGCTCGAATGAGAGGAAACGAGTACAAACTGAAGAATATTTCACATAATCTAAAAGATTTCACTAATTTTGGCATTACAAAGATGCGCGTGTAAGAAGATTCATAATTTGACTTTACCTCAGACTGGCGTAATTTACTCAAGTTTATAAATTGCATTGACACTACAACAATTTTCAATAATAATGAAAACTAAAAAGAACAAGTAAATCAAAATCATGCACAAT
The DNA here is from genome assembly GCF_000504015.1 of Erythranthe guttata. The sequence continues at coordinate 728,650 of NW_012194820.1, forward strand.
GTAACATTATAAATGTTTATCCAACATCAATGTTGGCACCACTACATGTTAATTAATTAATTATGTCGTTTTTAACTATGCTTAATGCGAGTCTTTTTTCTATATAGTGCTGGCCACATTGCACAAAGTGTTGGCCTTAATAATAAATAATTAAACGTGGCAAATGAACTCCCATTTGCCCACTTGGTTTCGACACGTAAGCAATTTTTCTATTTTTCATATTCTCTATAGATAGACAAGTGTATGAACACTAAAATAAAAATTGAATTTTTGTGCTAAAGGATCAAAAAAAATAAAGTGATTTTATTTTGGAATTTTGTTTTCTTTAAAACTTCTCACTCAATCCAAATTACTCAGTGGAAGTGCAGAAAAGGAAGGGATGTAAAAAACATCATTACTATTTTTTTTCAGTGCGTCATTTAAGCAAACAGCTTGTACGCACTAATGGCGGAAGCTATATTTCGTCTGATTTTCATCATTTTCAATTAATTTTCCTCAAATCTAGCTTACCTAATTTTCTTCATTTTCCGCATGAATTATATGAAATTACAGACAAGATTATTACACAAAATAAATAGGGACTTGCTGCGATTCGAAATTACCTCATCAGGAAAAAGAAATTGAAGTATAATATAATTAATTACCTGGTAGAACAAGGGCTAATTCCTCTTGGTTTGGCATTTCTTCCACTTCCCTTCTTCCACAAAAACACTACGAATCAGAATAAATCCACTGTTTTTTTTAGAGAGAGAAAATTGAAGAAAGGGGTTCAAATTTAATGGAAGTGGTGATGAGAGAGAAAAAAGAACAGAGGGCGTCAAAGTTTGACCCTTCAACACCTCCTTTTTGAGATGTATTTTATGCTACACAATTTGTAATTTTTTAAAGATTTTATATTAAAACATTGAATAAGTGCAGAACAGAAACAACAAAGAGATGAGAAGTGAATTTCAATTTGCATTTCAAATATCTAAAGAAAATCAGCATTAGTAGCTACTCTCGATTAAGTCCAACTGCAACCCTAAATCAGACAATTGAAAAAAAAAAAAAAAAAAAAAAAAAAAAAAAAACCCAAATCTACTACATGTTCAACATGATCCCAGTTGAACAATTGTTCAGAAAATCACTTGATATATCTAATTAATTGTCCTTGTTCATAAGGGCTGCAGCTGCTTCTTCTTCTGCAACAACTTTCTTGTTGTACTCTTCCAATTCTTTCTTGTACACCTCCATTGCTTCTGCAGCTTTACTATTCCAAACTTGTTTATCTTCTTCACTCATTTCCTTCCACTTTAGCGAAATCAGAGCACTGACGGTCGAATTGTTCGTCCCGGGTCGCTCTTCCGCTAAATTCTTCCTCGTCTCTTTGCTGTTTTTTATAAACATAGATCAATTAATCCTTGATTTGATCAATGTACTTAACACATTCTGTATATAAAAATTCAATCTTTAATCAAAACAAACCTGAAAATAAGGAATGAAGAAGCAGGTTTCTTTGGTTTGTTGGGATCAGTTATCTTCTTTTCCTTCTTCTGCTTTTGTAGGGTCTCTTTGGTTTTCTGCATTTTTTAAGACACTAAATTACAATTCTTGAAATCTTGAAAGAAAATATCATTAAAAAGAAAAGGGTTAGAGATTTTCGGACAACCTTAATCATGGTTTCTGTTTTTTCCTTCTTTTTGAGCAACTGCATAGCTTCTTGCTTCTGAAGTTTCATTAGCTCCTCCTCTTCTTTCTTCATGTCTGCGGTTTCTTCGTCTTTCTTCTGCTTGTACGCTTCCATTTCTCTCGCGTACTGCTCTTTGTTTTTCATTGCCCTCTGTACAATTCAAGCAAAATTTCCCATATTCAGAAACCAACATTCATTTGTTATAATAAACAATGAAATTGCAGACGACAGACACTACAAAGGAATCAAAAACCGACCTTTTCGTACGGCGATTTTTGTTTGTCCGTCATGTTCTTCCACTCCTCGCCTGTGATTTTCGCAATCTTTTTTCACAAAATAAAACCCAAATTAAGCCCCAAACTGTTGTGATTTAGTCCCAATTTTGGAAATCGGTAAGCATAATATTATGTTCTAATCTTACCTCAACAACATTCTTGTTCTCCGCAACAAGTGCAGCTCTTCGCTCGTTCGAGAAAATGAAATAGGCCGACATTGGTTGCTTCGGTTTCAAGGGATCTTTCTCCTTCCTATAACATATATATAACCCAATAAGAAACACAAATATGCGTAGTAATCGAAGAACATAACTAATTCAACTGAATTATTACTTTGCTTTCTTGGTATCCTTCTTGTCTGCCTCCTGTAAGAACTGCAGATACTGTTCGAGCAACTCCATAGCAGTCTTCTGCTTGTGCTCATCCTCAAATAGCCTCATTGCTTCGTGCTCGCGCTTCTCGTTTCCAACGATTTTCAAATAGGCTTCTTTCTCAGCTTGGTATTTCTCTTCATATGGCTTTTTTTCTTCTGCAGTGACTGTTTTCCATTTTGTTGCTATCAAATTCGACATCTCCTTGAAATCGGCATCAGGATTCGCTTTCTTCACCTAATAAAACATCAGAACCCCAACGAAAACACAGATCAGCCAAACATGGTCAAGAGATTTTTATTTATTTATTCTAATGAAACTATATATATCTATATATGTATATATATATATCATATATATATATATACCTCATTCCACTGGTCTTTGCACCACAATACATATGGAGGGGATGGCTTTTTAGTGGAATTCTTCTTTTTGTCTTTCTTATCTTGCTCTTGGTCTTTCACCGAGAGACCAAATGGAAATGTCTGTATAATAAAAATATTTATTCACCATTAAAATAACATATACGAGTTTCAGATTTGCCCTAAAAAACCATATATCAGTTAATTAGGCTATTAAACTTCACACACAGATATGAAAGGGGTCTAGGGCACAAACAAAAATTAATTATTTTGCGCAAAAAAATAATTAAAAATTGATTTATGAAAAATTGAAGGAGAACTAACCACTGTGGGTTTGAATTCCTTCATCTTCTGCAATTTCTTGAGTTCGATTTTGAGTTTCTCCTGTTCGCGGTCCCGAGTCTCGATTTCTTCCTCCTTCTGCTTTAGGGTTTCCTCTCTGGCCTTCAACGCCTCCTCCGTCTGCTCCTTCTCGATCTTCAATTTCTCGAGCTGCTCTTGCATTTCCTGCAATTCCTTCTCGAAGGAAGATACCTCGGGGGCCTGTTGCTGCTGCTTCTTCCCCTTCGCAGCACCTTTTTTAGTTTTCTTCGACAGGCTCTCGTGATTCTCCTTTCCAGCGATGGCTTCCGGCAGTAGGGCGGCGGCGGCGGGGGAGGATTCGGCTAGGGTTTCGGCCACTATGTTGGCCTCGTTCGTCGATGCGGTTTTCTGCTTCAGTGCTTTTCTGGATCTCGCCTTTTTCGTTGGTGCTGGGTCGGCTACATTGGGCATTTCAGCGATGGCGGCCATTTTTCCCCCCTTTTCTTTTTATCTGATTCAGAGAGAGATTTTAATTAATTTGATTTTTTGAAATTGTGATTTGAGAAGAGGAGGAGAGGAATCTATATATAGTGGGAGGCGGGCTAACGGTCGGATATTTTTAAATTTTGAATTCATTTTTCGAATAGTGCTTTGGTTTTACCGTTGGGGAAAAATTAAAATTAATTGCTTTACTAGAATTGATAGAATTTCATTTATGGAAAAAAAGAAATTAAATAATTATTGTTTGATCCTCTTGCAAAATTAACAAATAACAATCAACACCCATAAAATTAACAAATAACAATCAACACCAAAAGGTCCAAAACTTACAGTTTTATAAATGTGTGTGATGGGCTCACGCCCAAATGCTCGTATTGACAAACCAATTGAGGCATACAAAATCTATTAAACAAGCCTAAATTTGTTTACTAAAAAAAAAAGCCTAAATTTGTCTACGGTGCATACTGACCATAATCTAAACAGTTAGATTGAAATTCACTCATGTTCAGTGGTTGTCTCCATATAAATACCCGAAAATTTTATAATTAAAGGTCTGCATTTCACAACTCCCGAGTAGTTTCTTGAATCTTCTATGTACAAGCTGACTCGAGCTCAAAGGGTTTCGCCGGGACCAAGCTATATTGCCATAACGACTGACTCGAGCTTCAAAGGGTTTACGCCGGGACCCAGGCATATTGCCAAAAAG
>NW_012194820.1:748051-771459 GCF_000504015.1 Erythranthe guttata
CATGTCATTCTTGATGATTTGGGATTGCTATTGGATTTGCTTTGAGTTGAAATAATATTTGTGATTTTTTCTTATTTTTTTATTAGGGGATATGATTTGGCGAAGTATTTGATTGATGGGGATCCAAAGTTGAGACGAAAGAAATCTGTTTCCGAAGTGAAAAATCGATTCCCCGATGTTGTAAACCGATGTCGAATTCTTGCAGCAGACTATTACGAGAAGCTCTTTATGATGTACTGCAATGGAGATGATCCCTTTTTTGGACCAATATAATTAAACTATTTTCTAATGTATATAAAATTTTGATCTTTTTTATTTTGCAGCTTATAAGTTTTCATCATGGCTTTGGCTGGAATTATTTTAATACTTGTCATGATAAAATTATATTTTTTTTTTTCTTACAAAATTTGCGAGTTCCGTCAATTTTGGAACAATATTTCTCATTCTGAATTCTTGAAGTTTCGATTTCCAATTTTTTTGGAACGATTCGAAATTCCTGGAAATTATCAAAATATTTTGATTTTGTTTTTCAAAAATTGCCCTTATAATATCAATATGATTATGTAGTTCATATTAATATATTATAGGTGATTTAAAAAAAAAATAGAAATTCCGAAATATACTGATTTTGATCTGAAATTTCCGATTCTTGAATATATTTTCTTTCCAACTTCCGAAATTCCAATCTTGTTCGGAACGAAATTGGATGTATTTTACTTCCGCAAAGTTTGAATTTTTTTTTCTTCGTAGATATTAATTTTGATATGATCTAATTTACAAAATGCTACTTAAAATGAAAATTGATGCGGGATTCCTTGAAATGAGTAGTTCAAAGGTCGAATTGGAGAATTGTTTAGGAATACAGGTTCGAATGTCACGACGCTTAACGCAGATGATGTCGCGTGTTGATAACTAACTCAATACTTGAAAACAATTAAGTCAATATGAAGGGAGTAGTTGAAACATTTCATCGTTTTGAGAGGTTTCAATCAATGAAACAAATAATTCAGACAATGGCTTATCACCAAAGAGGAATCATACACAATAAGGTTTAAAAAAATAAATAACCATTTATTACATCAATAAATATTTGGGACCAAAATAGTAACACAAAATACCATAAGCATACTCTTTGTCACTTTGCACAAAATCTGCATGCAGGGCTTTTAATACAACCAAGATAAACACACACACACACACACACACACACACACACACACACACACACACACCCCAATGAAACTTGATGTAGGTTTGAATTTATGAAAAACTGGGGCTGTCTGAAAAGGCATTTGCACTTCCATTTATGTTTCCTTATTCATATGCATCATTTAATATTATCTTATTTAATATTCTACTGTCTCTGTATATCACACCAAAAACACGTTTTCTCTTCTTCTTCTTCATGTAATTTTCTGAAGAAAAAAGGAGATTAATTAATCAACATTTTAATTCAAGAAAGTGACTGTGTCCGAAATCTTTTTTTACTGTGCATTTTCTGATACGGTAATTGCAGCTAGGTAAAAGCTTCTAACCCTTGAACTGATTTCAAAGTTGAGGGTTTTTATCCTGGTTTTTTTTTCATGAACTAGCAATTTTTATTTTTTTTATTAATTCTTTATTTGATTGCAAAGTTGGGGGTGTTTTGTCCTTTTTTTTTTCTTTTTTTTTTTGGCATGAACTAGATTTTTTTTTTTTTGGTGCATGAGGGTGCAATTCTAACCCTTTACATGGTTACAAAATTGGAAGGTTTTGTCCTGTTTTTTTAATTTTTTGGCGCAGAGATGCGAAAAGTAGTATTTTTACACGTAAAAATTGAATCTTGATCAAACACATTAGTGATTAGAAGATGTTCATTTTTTTTTTTTGTTTTTTTTGGTTATTAGGTGAAGAATAAAAAATGGATCTTGGAAAGAACTTGGTCAGTATCAAGATGGAAAATATCGATCCATCGGAGAGAGCAGAGTACTTAGAGGAGTGGGGGTGTACGGGGGTTTGTTTTGAACAAACTAAGATTATAAACGAAAAGAATGTGACGATATCTGAGCTGTATAAAAAGATCATGTATATGAAAGACGACTTCTTGAAAATCGATCGGAACATGAAAACATGCAACGATAAGATCAAGAATTTAGAAACGAATGAAGCCCGGATGAACAAAGAGGTTGAAGAATTGAAGCTACAAAAATTTGAAGCGGATCGAATGATTGAGATATTAAGGGTCCGACTATCGGGATCCGAAGAAATGGAGAGTGGATTAAGGGGCCGTTTGTCGGAATCCGAAGAAATGGAGAAGGGACTAAAGGCGAAATACATGGAAGTTTGTGGGATTTTGGATCGGTTAAGTAGACAAAAATTGGCGTCAGAATCGCAGATAGTGGAGTTGGAAGAAACCGTGAGGAGAAGCGATGAGGAAAAAAAGGAAAAAGATTGTATTGTGGCGGAGTTACGGCGGCAGAAGATGGTGGCTGAGGAGGCAGCTGAGATTCAAAAGATACAACACGATAAAGCCGTTGAAGAAATGGCGGGAAAATTAGAAGAAGCTGATTCGATGGCGAATGAGCTGAGACAAACGGTTGAGGAGTTGAAGCAGCAGAATTTGGCGGCTTATAAGGCGGCTCAAGTGTTCAATAACAAGTTCGATGATTTGACAGCTGGACTGGAGAATTTGTTGAGTGCCATAAAGGACGATGCGGTAAATCTCGAGAAGAACGAGGGCGGTTTGGACATTTTTCCGGTTTCTAGTATTGGGAAGCGAAGTTCTTCGGGAAGTGGGACCGGTCGAGGTATTCGTTGGTTGCAGGAAAGAGGTATTTTTTTTTTTTTTGAAGAATCTATTCGGTTAATTTTCTAGTTTATGCATAAGTTACTAATGATGCATCAACAACTGATGACTTTCTTGATATTTTAATAGTACTCCTAGGGTGGCAATCGGAATTAGCCCTTCCGGAAAAAAAATCATTTTTTTGTCGGAAGGGGAAATCTAATTCCAATTCCATTCCGTTCCAATTTAAAATCGAAAATTCGAAGGAAAAAACATGTTCTGAAATATAAATTTTTTGGATCGGAATCGGGGGATTTCGGAAATCCAAATTTAGAGTTACCTATAATACATTATAATACACAATAATATTGATATTATGAGTGTAATTTCTGGAAAATTATCGGAATTTTCGGAATTATAAGAAATTGAAATCGGAAAACATCGGAATCGAAACTTTCGGAATTCGGAATGAATTTTTTTGTTCCAAAATCGAAAAAAAATGGATCAGAATAATCGTAATTCGGAATTGTCGTTCCAATTTTCATTCCTAATACTCCACATAGAGTTGCAAGTTTAGTGAATCTTTTTCCGTAAAATTGAGATTATTTTGATTTGATTTTGTTGGTTCAAAGCTATTCTAACTGACGGAGTTATGATGATTTGAATGCAGATAATACTAGCTTGGCTAGAGATACTCTTGAAATAACAGAAAAACTCGGTAATGAAAACGAAACAGACTGCATGGTTATTTCGGCCATGCCTTCAAATAGGAAAAGAAGCAAACTTTGTAATGAAAACGAGTTAGTGAATCTCGAGGCCGATTCCGTTCTTGATGACGTGGACGAGAGTTTTACGGTTGCTAATAAGGCTGCTCAAGTGTTTGAAAACAAGTTCGACGATCTGACAGCTGGACTAGGGAATTTATCGAGTTCCACAATCGAGGATGTAGTAAATCTCAAGAACACGAACGAGGGTGTTAAATCGGCAAGGGTGCGTGGCTCCGTTTTCGGTTCTGTTTATAGCCGACGTACTCATTTGCATGAAAGAGGTATTTTTCAGTCGATAATTATGTTTCATTTATTAAGAAAATCTCTCCATTTTTCTTGTTTATATTTTAAGTAGAAATTTTCTTGATTTTGAATATGTTGCGATGAATTAGGTGCAGAAAATACTAGCTTGGCTAGAGAGATCATTGATTGTGACGAAGAAACAATTTACGACAGAACTGCAAATATGTGCACAAATTTGTGTGAAACGGAAAATATTATTTGCAGGAAAAGAAGCAAGCTCGGTAATGAAAACGAGATTGATGACGAACCGAATCAAGAATCAACTCACAATGAGCATTCATTTTCTAGAGGAAAGAACAACTCGAGCAAAAAATGGATGTGTGGGGCCCACATGCTTGAGGCCTTTGAGGAAGACGAAGAGCTATGTATGAATGCCGTGTGTGCACTTTACCGAGTTTCTGCACGAGAATCACTTTGCCACTTTGAGATGATGAGGTAGTTACTTCTGCTTAATTTGACCTACATTTTGAAAAGAAAAAAAAATCTTGATTTTTCGATTTTATGTATTCACTCATGGTATAAGTGATTCTTCGTTTTTTTAAACTGAATTAGGGGACGTGATTTCGCGGAGTGTTTGATCGATGGGGATCCGGAGCTTAGATTAAAGAAATCCGTTTCCGAAATTAAACGGCATTTTCCCGATGCAATAAACGAATGTCGAATTCTTGCAAGGAGCTACTATGAGAAACTTTATATGTTGTATTGCAGTGGAGAAGATCGTTTTTTTCGACCAATATAATCTGTCGATCTTGTGATCAAATTTATGTTTGTATATAGTTTTGAACTCAAAAATCTGATTCTTGATTTAGTTTATGATTGTATATGAATCACATGATCATGTTCATCTTTATGCTTTTGATGAAAAAAAACAATCCCGAAATTCACTTTCATTTCGAAAAATCAAGAAAATGAACTCACAACAACTGACAATAAATACAGACTTAAAAAAATTTAAAATTTATTGGTAGAAGAAAAAAAAAATCATATAATTTCATATTTATTTATCCTACAATGTAGATACTAGATATATTTGCATTGTTGATAAAAAGGGTATATTCGTAAATAAAATTGATTTTGAGGCTTAGTTCTAAAAGTTTGAGGTGTTTGCAAATTTTCTGTAAAATGAGCTTAAATCGAAAAGCAGCTCATATCGGCTGTCGAAGCACGTTTGATGAGCTGTGACCGGAAAGTTGTCATTTTGAGGCGGTGGAATTCGGATTTATGGCAGCAGAAATTGGAGGCTGAGCAAGCTGTCATAATCAACCGCGTATTGTCCGGTCAAACCGTGGCGGAGATGAAGCTGAGATTATCGGAGGCTACTTGCTCGATTGCGGAATTGAAGTGTACTATCGAGGAATTGAGTACTCGTCATTTGGCAGCTCGTAAATCTGCTGAATTTTTCAGAACGAAATTCGAGGATTTATTGAATGTCCAAATTATACGTGATCTAGTTCGCGTGGAGAAGAAAAATGGATGAGTGGGGCCCACATGCTCGTGGCTTTAGATGAGGATGACGAGCTTTGCATGGATGCCGTGTGTGCGCTCTATAGGAAGGAAGTTTCTAGAACGGAATCTGATCGATTCCGTTCGCACTTCGAGGCGATGAGGTATTAATTATATGCTTTGGCATTTCTTGATCATTTGGCCTTGTTATTGATTTTTGTTTTTGAGACGAAGAAAATCGGTTAGTGAAGTTAAATGGGAATTTCCGGATGCTCTAAACCGATGTCGGATTCTTGCAGTAGACTATTAGAAATTTCGATTTATGTTTATCGAATGTACACTTATAATATCAATACTTTTATAAGTCACTGAAAAAAAATTGTAATTCCAGATTTCGCCAATTTCGATCAAAAAATTTCCGATTTTGAAATAAGTTTTGTCGTTCCAATATATATATAGATATATATTTTTGTTACATAATTGGGATTAGTTTTTTTTTTTTTTTTTTTTTTTTTTTCAAAAAAATTGGATTTTTTGAATGTGCGAATTCCAATAGGATCTATTTGAGTTCCTACTTCAAGCAAATCTTTCAGATAATATAGTACTATGGGCTTATCACAAAAAAGGAAACTCACAGCTAATGCACAATAAATAGTTAAATACTATAAACTCATAAAAAAAATTATGAAAAGGCGGGGGCTTTATTCAAAAATCATTCTGAAAAAGCATGTATATCATATATGGGTAAATTACGGAAAACTCCCTGAGGAAATGTTAAACTATTAAAATTTCTTTCATGTTGGGATAATTACAACCAGCCATCAATTTTAAATCTTTTTACACGTCCACCTTTATAGTTCAAATTCAACATAATCTTCTAGATTATGTGAAATATCCTTTCGAGGGTGGCCGTAATTTGATGTTAGTAGTGCAAATTTTCGGAAAAAAAGAAAATTGAAATTTTTTGGAAATATTTTCGCAAATTAAAATCGAATTGGCAATCGGAATCTTATATGAATTAAAAATCGAATTGGCAATTATTTTATTCTTATATGAAATAAAATATTGGTAAAAAAAATTCGTCATGTATTGATCTTTGTGAAATGAAATATCATGTCAATTTCAATTTATAAATAAAAAATAAAGGGGTCTAATTTCTTTTACCCCAAAAAACATCTTCTACCGGTTCCAAGAAACTTATATATATGGTCCCAATTTTCCATTTCCATCAAGTGTTGTTGAATTTCCCCATCACAATTCAAAATTCACACATTCAAAAAATATAAAATAATGTAAGAAAATAGGTAAAAATAACTCATCTTTCCCATATTATTTATCTTTTTAGAGAGATTTTTTTTCCTAAATTATTTGTCATTCTAAATTCCAATGAAGCATTAATTGCATAATTGTCAATTTTACCCTTTATAACTCCTAATTAAAAGTTGTAACACAATTACTATCAAGGGATAATTTAGTAATTTTCTATATATTTTTTAATTATAATTTGTGTACATTTATTGATTTTCTATATTATTTATTTCCTGTATTCCTCCTCCTTCTTTCTGTGATATTTTCTTTTTCTGCAGAAAGCTTTCAATTCTGAAGGTTAATTTCACGTTTCGTTTGTCTTTGATTTTTTTCTATATCTTCTATTTCAACCAAGTTCAGATCTGACAACTTTGAAGGTTAGCTGAGGTAATTGATGTGTTATTTATTTCTTATGTTTCTTTTCTTTTATTTAATTAGGTATATATACATTATTATGAATTTATGAATATATAAAGACACTCATTCAATCTATAGATATTACTCAATCAACAAATTAAATCCATTTAATAATAAAGTAACTGTATAAATTAAACTTGTAAAATCAGTGACAAGAGTAGTCAAAATTTTCATTTTATATATGCTACACTATATAGTAAGTTATATATATATATATAGATAGTTCATGCAATTTTTTTGTTGAACAAACTCCTTGATTAAGCACATTCGGCTTTTCTCTCGTGAATTTTATTTCGTTTTACAAGGTTCGGAATATACTAATGGATCTTGAAAAGACTCGTCTCAAAATCAAAACGGAAAATCTCGAGACGGCCGGCTTAACTAGGGTTGATAATTTTTCAGACACTAGTGTAAGAATAAAGACAGAGGAAGTTTATAATGCCAAGGTTTGTGTGGAAAAGCAAACTAGGGTTATAAACGAAAAGAACGTCAAAATATCAGAGCTGAATAAGAAGCTTAAGGAAACGAAGAAAGAGGTTGAGGAATTGAAGCGACAGAAATCTGAAGCCGATGAAATCATCGAGGGGTTGCGGGCGAAGAATACGGAGGCTTGTGTGACTATAGAACAACTGAGTGAACAAAAGATGGCTGCCGAAGAACACGTTGTGAGGTACGTCGAAACAGTGAGGAAAATCGGTCGGAAGCAATTGGAAAGCGATAATTTAGTGACGGAATTGAGGCGACAGAATTTGGAGGCTTCTCAGACGGTGGAGCATTTGGGGCGGGAGCTGTTGGCTTGCGAAGTGCACAAGAAAACATGTAATAAGAAATTGTCGGAAGCTGATTGTACGGTGAAGGAGCTAAGGAAGATTGTGGAGGAATTAAAGCGACGAAATTTTGTCGCTGATAGAGATGCTGGAGTCTTGAAAACGAAGTTTGAGGATTTGGTGCCTTTGGCGGTTGGATTAGGGAAGTTGTTGAATGTGAAGATCGATGGGATAGTGAATCGAACGAACGAGGGTGGTACGTGTAAGAATTAATCTCTCGTTGTTTTATGTTTCGATTTGAAGCTTTTTTTTTTGTGACTAAGTAGCTATGATGATGAATTAGGTGGTGGTGAAGAGAATAATAATATTAGCTTGGCAAGAGATGATGTCATTGAAATCATCGATTGTGATGATGTCGCAGAAGTCGTTTTCGAGAATTTTGCAAAGAGGGCAAATTATGATCGGACAAATAAACGGAAGGGGAAAACGGACTGCTCGGAAGAGATTTCTGTCACAGCTCAAAACAGGAAAAAAAGAAGCAAAATTAGTGACGAAAATCAAGAATCAACTCGCAATAGGCATTCATTTCCAGGAAAGACTAATTCGAGCAAAATGTGGATGAGTGGGGCCCACATGCTCGAGGCCTTCGATAAGGATGACGAGCTTTGTCTGAAAGCCGTGTGCGCACTTTATCGAAAGCAAGTTTCTGCGACGGAATCTACCACCCGAGGATTACTTCACCGCTTCGAGACTATGAGGTATATGTATTTATATCATGACTAAAAAGGTCATTCTTGACCGTTAAGGATTGAAATTCTTCGAGTCGTTTTTTTTTTTTTTTTTGATTTTTTTTAATTAATTTTAGGGGACGTGATTTGGCGGAGTATTTGATCGATGGGGATTCGGAGCTTAGATTGAAGAAATCGGTTTCGGAAGTAAAACGAGAATTTCCCGATGCTATTAACAAATGTCGAATTCTTGCAGTGGATTACCATGAGAAACTCTTTATGTTGTATTGCAGTGAAGAGGATCCTTCTTTTGGACCAAAATGATTTATTTGATGCTTGAAAGTTGTAATATAAATCATGCATACTAAATTACTAATTAACCTATTAATTCTTAGGTGTTGCTTTAGAATTTTATGATAAAGTTGCTGTTATCATTTTTTTTCCGAAAATTACACATAAAAATGGAAATTACGAATTCCACCAATTCGGATATGTAAATTGTCAACTTTAAACAATTTTTTTAGTTCCAATTTTAGAAATTCTAATTTTTTCGATTTCTTTGAAGTAATTGAAATTAGTTTTATACTTCCAGAAAAATTAATTTTTTTTCGAAATTACTAATTCGAGATAATTGGAAATAATGAAGGGGTTTTCCCATTTTCCCATTTTCCCATATATTAATATATATGAAATAACCCCACTAAAAAACATGCCTATCATGCAAATTAATCATGAAAGAAAACTACCCATTACTGCAACTAAGAGCATCTCCAACTATGATGAATATGGAGAAGATGAAAGCTAAATTGGAACACGAAAAATTGATGAGAATTTTTTACTGAGATATGGGATGACAAGTCCTTCCTTTTCTTTTTCTTTTTTCTTTCTTCTTTTCCCTTTTTTCTTTTTCTTCTTCTTTTTCTTTTTCTTTTTCTTTTTTAATGATTAAGATATAGAATGTAAGTGAAGGGACAAATTTGCCACTGCAAATCTCATGTGCAACACACGTGTTGTAATATTCCGGTCAAAATTGCCGGAATATTCCTTTTAGGAGGCACCGTGCAATGAATTAACGAGTTCAGGTAAAAACGTGCAATTCTTTTTTGTTTGGGGGGCAAAGTGCAAAACGAGCCATAGTTTAGGGGGCAAACTGCTTTTTACTCCAAAATATAATAGAACGGTAAATTATACATAATATGATTGGAGTGAATGATAGAAAATGAGTTGTGAAAACACTATTTATTAGCTAAAATAGATATAGCATCTCATTTTTTACCACTCAAGCTGGCTGGAGATGCCCTAACTAATTAAGTAAACTGTAATTAAAAAAAAAAAAAAAACTTAAGTAAACCTATTTAGTATTTTCATGTAAATAACTCAGTAACTCACTTAACTCACTAATTACAACTAAACCACCCACTAACTCACTAAACTTTAAAATGGTGGTGTTTGCAAAAGCTTTTTGAAAGTGATTATGCGCGTTTTTTGCTCATAATCTGTTTTCACGTGTTTGAAAAATCAACTTTTGTTTTTGCTTCTCTTAAAATAATCTGTTTTAAGCTAATTTTTTACAAGCACCCCTAACCATATTTTTTCTATTTAAGTTCATTTTCCGAAATATTTACAAACACCCCCAACTTTTAGAAATAAGAACTTAAAACTGACGTAACTCACAATTAATAACTTCTGTTGTCATTTGCAGACTAAAACACGAATCAAGTAATTCAAAGCATTAATAAATTATTACAGCAATAAATATTTAATACCAAAATAGAAACACTTACACACACAGACAGATTTGTTGTCTCTTTGCACAAAAACTGCATGCAGGGTTTGAATTCAACAAATATAAACAAACACACAACCCATTTATAAATCCTTTTTTTTTTTTGTTTTTTTTTTTCTTTTCATTTGAAGAATCATTCTGTAAAAAGCATCTGAGTGTACTTTATTTCCCTTATTCAAGCATCATATTAATTATCATACACCAGAGCCACATTTCCTCAGGATTGACTGAAACGTTGACCCCATTTCTTCTTCATCTTCTTCATGTATCAATTTTCCGGTGGTGACCGGTGAAGTCTTTTTCCGGTACATTCTGCAAGAACAGCTGCAGCTAGAGGTAATCTTCTGACCCAATTGATTTTAAAATTAGGGTTTTTGTCCTTTTTTTTTTTTGCCCTGTTTTTTTTTTTTTGCATGGAGTAATAATTTGTGTACAAGTAGAAGAGGGTTATGAATCAAACATATTAGTGATAAGAAGGTGTTTTTTCACATGTTTTTGTTGGATTTTTATTATTAGGTGATATATTAAAAAATGGATCTTGAAATGAATCGGGTCAAAATCAAGAAGGAAAATCTTGATCCTGTTTTTTTTGGCCCTGTTTTATGGCATGAAGTTGCAATTTTTGTACAAGTAAAGAGGGTTATGGTCAAACACATTAGTGATAAGAAGGTGTTCACATTTTGTTTGCTAGGTGATATATTAAAAAATGGATCTTGAAATGAATCGGGTCAGAATCAAGAGGGAAAATCTTGAAACGGGTCGTGATCCGTTGGAGAGAACAAAAGAGGGCTTAACCGGGCTTGATCGATTTTCCGGCAGTAGTGTAAGAATAAAGAAAGAAGAGGAGTTCGCCAGGGTCTGTGAGGAACTCAAGGAAACGATAAACGAAAAGGAAGTGATAATATCCGAGCAATTCAAGAAGATCATGGAGATGAAAGACGACTTCTTGAAAAATGGTCCGTTGTGCAACGAGAAGCTCAAGGGTTTCGAAACGAGAGAAGCCCGTATGAGCAAAGAGATTGAAGAATTGAAGCTGCAAAAATTGGAAGCCGATCGAATCATTGAGAAGTTAAGGGCCCGATTGTCCGAATCCGAAGAAACGGAGAATGGATTACGGGCGAAAAATATGGAGGCTCGTGTGGCTATAGAACAATTGAGCCATCAAAATTTGGCTGCTGAAGCACACTTGGTGAAGTATGTCGAAACACTGAAGCAAATGGGGCAGAAACAATTGGAAACGGATCATGTTGTGGTGGAATTAAAGCGGCAACTGATCGAGATCGAGGCTGCTGCGAGAGAAAAATACGATAATGCCATCGAAGAGATGCGACGGAAGCTTCTAGAAGGTGATTGCACGGTGAAGGAGCTGAGAGAAACTGTTGAGGGTTTGAGGCGGCAGAATTTCGCGGCTTATAAGGCGGCTCAAGTTTTCAAGAAGAAGTACGACGAATTGGTGCCGTTGGCGGTTGGATTACGGGAATTGTTGAACGCAAAAATTGACGGTGTCGTAAATGTCGAGAACAACGTACATTTTGCTCAGGGAAGAGGTATGATTTTTTGAAAGAAAAAAAAATTGATGGTAGCTATAAGAGTGTAGGATTAACATATTTATGTTGCTTTTTTTTTTCCAATTTGAGTTTGTTGGTTCGAAGATGTTTTATTTTGACTAAGTTAAGATGATTTATGTGTAGATAATACAAATTTGGCTATAGAAATCAATGATTCCGACAATGAAGACGAGGTTTCGCCAATCAAAGAAAATATTAATATTGATGATCAAAATCCGGAACCGAGGAGCAAAACATGGAGATGTGGGGCCCACATGCTCGATGCCTTTGAAGAAGACGACGAGCTTTGTATGAATGCCGTGTGTGCGCTTTACCGACACCAAGTTTCTACACGAGAATCGCTTTGCCACTTCGTGATGATGGGGTAGTTACTTCTGCTTTGGTATTTGTATTTATTTCTTTATTTGGTCGTCTTATAAAATATCATGACCTAAAATGATGTTAGTGATTTTTTAATTTTTTTTCAAATATATATTAGGGGACGTGATTTGGCGAAGTGTTTGATCGATGGGGATCCGGAGCTTCGATTAAAGAAACCCGTTTCCAAAATTAAACGGCAATTTCCCAATGCTATAAACGAATGTCGAATTCTTGCAAGGAGCTACTATGAGAAACTTTATATGCTGTATTGCAGTGGAAAAGATCGGTTTTTTCGACCAATGTAATCTGTGGGTCGATCTTGTGATCGAGTTTATGTTTGTATATAGTTTTGAACTCAAATCTGATTCTTGATTTGGTTTATGATTGTATATGAATCACATGATCATGTTCATCTTTATGCTTTTGATGAAATAAATCAATCCCAAAATTTTACTTTCATTTCGAAAATATACAAACTGAAAAAAAAAATAATAAATTAAAAAATTAAAAAGGAATATACTCAAAATATGAACAAATGATGGCTTTTCTAACACTCCCCCTAAACCGGAATTAAACTGCATTGCCTTTTTTCTTTCTTTCTTCCTTAAAACATATTACATTTGTGTAGTTCAGACAAAAAAAAAACTATGCTACATGAGACGAAACACGATCTAGATTAGGTCTTTGTGGGCCCACAGTCACGTCCGGAAGTGAGGTCTGTCTACCGAGTCTCGAGCACCGCCCGAACGGGTCCAGTGGCGACGAAGAAGAATTATTCTCCACCGACGAATGACAGGCCGACACCTGTCTCGGCGAAGGAGAAGCGCACGTGGCGAAAGTTCGGGAAGGCGAAGAAGCTGGCGAAGAAACGGGTGCACTTTTCTTCTTCATCATCATTCTTGACGGCGACTCGTCTTTCGGTGATGCTTCTGATTGGCTGCACTTTCTGAAAACCCTAGACGGAGAAGAAGCTGGCGAAGAAACGGACATAGTTTTCTTCTTCATTCTGATCGGCTCGTTTTTCGGTGCTTCTGATTGGCCGAAAGCTCTCGCTGGAGATGAAGCTGCGGAGAAAACGGGCCTCGTTTTCCTGTTTCGGGTTTCTGAGTAAACAAAATCAGAAATTCTATTTAGAATATTTTACTACATTTCGACGTAGAAATTATGACAACAAAATGGAAGAAAAGAGCAAACCTTCAATTTTCTTGGTCTTTATTACATCTTTCATCTGTTTAATGATCACGGTTGTCTTGCCAGTTTTTTCCTCGGTTTTTTCCTCGGTTTTTTCAACGGTGTTCTTTATAGATTCTCCATTCTTCACTATCTTCTCCGGAATCTCGCTTAATTTCCGATTTCTCGTCGGCCGCAGTATCATTTCCCCCTCCAAAGATTTCGTTTTTTGGTCAACTATTGGTCTCAAAGACTGTTTCTTTTCAAGAATCTCGGTACTCTCCGCTTTCTGCTCCGTCACTTTCGTCACTAACTGAGAAGATTCCGCTACTTTGGATGCTATAATCGCTTTATCAAGAACCTCTCTCAGCTCCCGACTAGTGAAATTCTGGTCGGTTCTCCTCTCCAGATTAAACGATTTACTCGAAAGTTTCCTCCTAGGACTCTCCAAACCAAACGAGCTCTGATCCAACGGGTGCATTTTCCGTTGCGGAATCTCGGAAATAACGGACCTCATATCCACAGCAATGCCGGAATTCTTGGTGTCGATAATCTCCGAACAAACGGACCTCCGATCGCTCGGCGCAAGCAAGAAATCGTCCATATTATGATCTTCGTCAAACATCGAAGCTGGCCTATGAATCTCCCATTTCTTGGAGTAGAATTTCTCCTTTTCCACTATCTTGTACGTGAACATCTGAAACGGGATCTGCAGAACCGGGGGGGCCAAAACCCCCGCGCCCCCCTTTTCCGGAAACTTCTTCAAGTACCCTGCCTCCATGTCGCAGTAGTCCACTAGTGGCGGCGGAGAGTCGGGGTGGCCGTGGTCCGGATTTATGACGAGGATTTTCTTGATGTACCGTAAAACCCTACATATAGAGGAAAAACTCGGTCGTAAATTAGGGTTCGTCTGCCAGCATTTTTTCGTGAGATTTGTCAAGTATTTCGGAGAAGGGTACGAAAAAAGAGGCCTCTCGCCAGCTCGTATATTACGAGCCATCTTCTCGCCTTGTAAATGGCCATCTTCGAACGGAACTTTCCCCGTTAGAAGCTCGAAGCAGAGCATCCCGAAACTATAAACATCGGCTTTCTCGGTGTAGTTTGGGGAAATGTTTTTATTACCTTCTAATTCGGTTAAAATCTCCGGTGCTAACCAAATATCGAGATCGACCCCCGTTTTTTTAGGGCTTTTCGAAGTGTAGTAGCTCTTGATCGAGCTCAAACCGAACCCCGCAACTTTAGCTTGAAACCCTCCAATCGAGGCGTTTTTCGCCTTTAGAAGTACGCTCGAAGGATTCAAAACTCCATGATAGATTTTCTTCGAGTGTAGATATTCCATCCCTCTAGCAATCTGCAGCATAATATCGACAGCAATTGGTATAGAAAACGGGACCCGGTTTCTCTGTCCGGAATTTTCTTTTATGTAGGAACCAAGATCCTTACTCATAAGCTCCATCACAAGAAACCCTTCTTTCCGATCCTCATCGTAAAAGGCGCAAAGGTACTGCAACACATTCGGATGCGAAAGCGAAAGAATCGTAGAAATCTCGGAATACAACGGGCCCACGTCACCGTAAAAAGTCCTCAACGCATAATTCTCCCCCATCCAATGAATCTCCTTCAGATTCCCACCCGTCGAAGCCAAACGCCGCTTCACTAAATAATCTTGGGCCCCCACCAAAACGTTGCTCGACGGAAGCTTCCGATCCAACGAATCCCCATTCTTCATTTTCCTGATCAAGATTTCACCGATGGGCCCCGTTTTTTTGTTATCCTCGATTTTCTTGACTAGGAGCCAACGGTCTTCGCTCCAAGCGTTTTCTAAACGGGCGCATATCTCTATCGGGACTAAGTACTCTCTGCCGAATTTCCACAAAAAGTGTTTTAGGTCGTCGCACTCTTGGTCGTACTTCTGCATGAGGGAGATTCGTCTCTTCTGCATGTCTTCTTGATCGAGGGCCGAGATTTCTGCCGCGGTCTCGATCGCTTCGATCACGACGGGGAAAGACGAGAGGAGGTTATGTATGTGGAGATCCAAACAGTCCCTATTCATGTGGAGGCTAATTACTCGGCCCCACCATTCTTTTACGTCGGTGCATTGTCGTATGTAGAGATCGCATTCTTTGAACACTTTGTGGAGCTCCTTCATCGGAAACTCGAGGGGCTTCCACTTGTTGGTGTTCTTGTCTTCGAGCTTCAGATTCTGTCGGATTTCGTCGGAGATTGTCTCGAAGGCTAACTCCAACATGTCGAAAAGCAGGCAGCATTGTCTCTGGTTGATCGATATTTCGTGTTTCATTACCATTAATGCCTTCAAACTGCCCAAAACCTCCCCAATCTGCCTGAACTGATCCATCTCCGGTTTTTTCGGAAGAAAAAAAGATTGAATTTTTATTTTATTTTATTTTAAATTTCCAGTCTGAAGAACCAAACCTGCTGTGCAATGAAAACATTCAGCTAACAAAAAGAAGTTTTCTTGGAGAAACATAATGAATCATTACAGAAATAGAAAAAGAAAAATTCACCTGTTGGGGGTGAAAAAAACCAATCTTGAATTTCCTGGGGAGAAAAAGGGGAAACTGCTGAATTTTGGGGGTTCTTATGGAACCTGAGAAAATTCAGCAGAAACCCTCTTCGATACGGCGGCGCGTGAGAGAGAAAAAAACAGCAACAAGGATCAAAGCATCACAATTCAAAGAAAATAGCAACAAAATCAATACAGAGATTTCTTTTGATGGCAGATAAAATCAATATTTCAGAAATCAAGAATCAAAATCTGGGCATTCCATCGGAGAAGATGGAATGGAAACCCAACTGAGAATCAAAATCCAGTATTTTCAATTTTGATTTTTTTTTTTTGTTTTTCTTTTTGTTTTTCTTTTTCCTTGTAATTTTTTTTCTCTCTCATCACCTGAAGGGCTTGGCTGAAGCAGGATCTTCTGGAATTCCAAGATTTTGACCGTTGAAATCTCCCGCGTTTTTTGGGGTCGTTTTGATGTGTCTTTGTGTGTAAATGTGTTCCCGCGAATTTCGGTTTTCATTCAGTGATGGCTTTGCTGCTATTTTCTTTGGTTTTTTTTTTTTTTTTTTTCACGAAAAATAGGAATTCTTTTTACTAGTGATGAATGGATATTAGCAAGCAAGAATCTTTTTATTCCCCTTTTTTCTTGAGGTTGATTAGGGAATCATATTATTTGTTTCAATTTCGAATTAATTATTTTTTCTATTTTACCAATTTCACCTTTATCGTGAATATTTGTGTGGACATAAAATATAATTTAGAGGGTGTTTAGTTAAGAAAAAAACATCTAACAATAAATCGTTGCTTGCGGTCTATATTATACTACACTGAGTAGATATTCATCATTTATAAGCATACAAACACACACACATATCCACATTGGTGTGTGTAGATCAACAGTAAGGCTACATTCGATGTAACGTTCACTGGGTGTATTATAGAAATAGATCAACGGTAATGCTACACTCTGTGTAACCTTCAGTAACCCGTCCCTGCTATAGGAGATTCATATCGTATTGATCACCACGTGCTAAGGAAGAGGAAAGAAGTTGAGCTTGATCAAAGGAGTGTGCATTTGCCTAATTAAAGGTGCAGCTGATCACACTGGATCAAACAACTCAAGCTTGTAACCACAATTGCCACGTCGAAGCTCGTGAGTGGTTGATTTGGAACCACGTCGTTTGCTAGCTGATGAGAGAGGTTGTTAAAGGGAGCGCGTGGATCTGTGATATAAGAGGTGCCATCTCAGTGAGGCAATTTTTCACATTAAGGTCGTAGAATCAAAAACAAGAGAGAGAGAAAAAAAATCTATTAGAATAGCATGTGTTCTTGAAAAGACTTTCCGAGAGAAAAAGATCTTGTATCTGTAAACACTTGTCGGTTTTATCTGAATAAAATCTAGTTCTGTCCAGAGTGAATGAAATCCCATTTCTTTAACGGAATTGAAATTCATTTTCATTTTAAATAAATTTAGAAGTTTTACGAACGTGTCAATTTCGATTATATCAGTCCGATTTCCACCGTTAACAAGTATGGGTCTAGTTCTACTAGGCCCAACTTCCTAAATAATGACTGTCAATTGATCCAACTTACTCGGGCTTCAGAATGGGCTCGGGCCCGTGCAACTAAAATTTCTTTACTTTACTTTGTTAGACTTGGACCCACTGTAAATTTTAGGGTTAAATACACTTTGCACCCCTGAAGTATAGCTCAAGTAACACTTACCCCTTAAAGTATTATTTGTAACACTTACCCCCTCCACATCAATTATTTTATATTTTAAAATGTAAAAAATAATAAACATAACAATCTAATAATTAATGTTCATAGAAAATTGAAAAGTAACTAAAATTAATTAATGAAAAAAAAATTAAAAAGTAATATATATTGGGTAATAATGAATGAAAATATATTTAAAAAAATTAACGAACTAAAATAAATTTTAATACTTAAGAAGTCTATTTGTTATGTATTGATTTCTTAAAATTTATCGATAGAGTATTTTTGATTAATTGGTCCAATAACAATTAGATGTTATTTATTGAATAAGTATTCAATACAAGATAATATTTTTAAATTTTAAAATATTTTATTTTTCAACAAACATTTTTAGTTGTATAATTTAATTAATCTTTTAGTTATTCCTTTCAATGAAATAATTTTTTTAAGGTGTTAAAATTTAAAATACAAATTAAATTGTGCTTGAGGCAGTAAATGTTACAAATGATACTTTAAGGGGTAAGTGTTACAGAGGGTATACTTTATGGTGCAAACTGTATTTAACATATTTGACATAAGCCAGATGAAGCCACGTGGAAGGATCTTGACCGTAGCATGTGGCGCGAAGTAGGAGTGAATAGATTCCCGCCGGCCGTAAACGTGGGGTACCATCACTCTCGCAAGCGAGTGGGACCCCATCTTCGTCCCTTTACCTGTAACCGTTTCTCTCGGTTTCTTATTTTATTTCCTTTGATTGTTTGATTAAAAGGTTACCTTTAATTTTGAGAAACTATACATATTGTTTGTGTTTTAATATTACTTCTAAGTTCTATTAAAACATTTAAGTTTAATTATTATGAGTGAGCTTTACTACACCTTCATTAGCGATTCTACCATTTAAGTATGGTCAATTGCATCAAATTGTACAATAATTCGGGTCACAATTGAATTGGTTCAACTATGCTCGACCAATTTTAAATGATTTTGAAACGACCGTCGTTAAGACCAACCCTCATTAGGAGGGTTTTGTTCAACTACACTCAACCAATTTTAAATGATTTTAGAACGACCGTTGTTAAAACCAAATTTTAAATGAATTTTAAAATGATTTTAAAATGGTCTAGGGTCGAGTTCCCCTTCCATATTTTCCTTTGTAATTGACTTAAATTTACTCAAAAAAAAAAAAAACGACCGTCGTTAAGAAACACATTCATATTAAATAACAAAGTTTCATATAATGAGCCAAGTCATAAAACAACAAGTAAATAAGAGGGTTAAATACAAAACACTCCTGTACTATGGACTTTGTATTATATACCCCATATACTACACATAAATACAAAAACTTCCATACTGTTACATCTTTTCCAAAATCTGACGAAAATACCCCTGCTAAAGCCTAAAAATATAAGGGTTTGTTTGAGTCATTTTCCACTATATAATTTAACATTTTCGGTCAATTTTACTTGGTAAAATTTGGTATTTTTATTTTTTTCTACAAAACATCTAATTGCTCAATTTTTTATTTATTTTCTGAATAAAACCTTTTATTTTTGTCAATTTGAATTTCTTCATTTTTTTCTTAAATGTCTTTCGATAGTTCAAATTCTCAACAATCATAGGATTGTAAAGATGTTTGTAATCTTAGGATGTTTGAACTAGCGGAAGACATTTAAGGAAAAAAATGAAGAAACTCAGAATGACAAAAATAAAAGGTTTTATTCAGAAAATTAAAAAAATCTAAGCACTTAGATGTTTTGGAGGAAAAAAAATATAAATACAAAAATTTCCCCCGGTAAAATTGACTGAAAATGGTAAAACATATAGTGGAAAATGGCTCAAACAAACTATTATATATATATGCTTTAGCAGGGACATTTTCGTTATATTTTGAAAAAAATGTAATGATATGGGAATTTTTGTACTTATATATAGTACAAAGATTATATGATACAAAGTTCATAGCACAGGGGCATTTTTGTGTTTAACCCTAAATAATACAAATAAATCACAATTCACAAAGTAACAAACAACACAATTCAACTATAGTTTAAACCAATATTATTTCAAGTCATGTAATTTGCTCACGTGTATATTTCATCTCTTCTCACGGACCACCGGTTCTCCCGGTGATTATCTCCACGAATAGAACCCGATGAGAGAGAGAGAGAGAGAGAGAGAGAAGCACATGGTATGGGAGGCACACAAGAAAGAAAAAAAAAACATGGTTTCCATATCCATCGCCCACCACCCACCATACAAAAACTTGCCACTTTTTATTTTCCTTAGCGTGAAAACAGTTTGCAATTTGGTGGTGCATTTCTTTCCTCCTCCTCTCCTCTCTCTCTCTCTCTAACTCGTCTCTGTGCAGAGAAGATTTAATCGAGTAGAGGAGAGAGAGAGAGATAGAGAAAGAAAAAAAAAAAGAGAGAGAGAGAGAGAGATGGCAATGAATTATAAGGTCTCGTTTGGCATATTTGCTACAATTGCTATTGTTTTTGCAATCCTTCTGCCTGTTATTGAAGGCCATGGCCATGACGGTTTTGCCCCTGCTCCTGCCCCAACTAGTGACGGTATGTTTTTCTTTCTTTTATTTAATTACAATTACAATTTGTCTTTACTTTATTTAGAAAAAAAAATCATGGAAATGCTGTTTCTTGAATGTTACGTTTTTATTATTGTTTTCTTTCAATATTTTTTATCGATATTCTTCGAGCTACTAATATTAAATGAATATATATTTCAGCAACACTTTAAGTTTATAGTTCAGATGATCGTTCAACATAGTATTATCAAATTCAGGTCTATTCAAATATTTCAACTGCAAATTTCACTAATAACTGAAGTTTTTTTTTTGTTGAGGTCGTCATTCCACGCTGCAAAGTGTTATTTTAGCATAAATTAAATTAAATTAAAACATAAATCGTCCTCGACTTTGGTTTGGACTACGCGTTGATTAAAAAATCCCCCTCGTTTTATTTTGAATTGCTAAATAAACTTTTATATTGTTTCGAATATATATATATATATATATATATAAAGGTGTATAATTTAGTATGGAATGGCATAAACAGGGACAACAATTGACCAGGGCATTGCGTGTGGGCTGATGGTGTTGGCTTTGGTGCTCACTTATCTTATCCACACCTTTGATCATTCTCCTTTCTCCGGTTGACTTTTTCCGTTGACTTCTTATTTTTCTCCTGGATTTACAATTTCATTATTGCACTAAAATAATAATTATGAATCTCCATGTTTTTGAATGTTTTGTATGATGGGGGTAAGATTTTACTTGTGCATCAAATATCGCAGTGTTTGGAAGTTATTTTTATTTTATTTTGGGATATACGTTTTTAGTGAAGAATTTGAGGATTAAGTGTTTAAATTTAAAAGTTGTGCGTGTTTGTAAATTCGATGGAAAATCAACTTATATAGAAAAAAAAACTGATCCAGAGGTGCTTATAAAAAAAATAGCTTAAAACAACTTATTTAAGTAGAAACAAAAGCGAAAAACTGATTTTGCAAACTCATAAATAACGTATTGTGAACAAAGAAAAGCTTATAATCTATTTCTAAAAGTTTTTGCAAATGTCACTAAAATATGTTTAATTTATTTTATCAAATAGTAAATTTAATTCTTAAGAAGGGATAAACTCAACTGCCGTTTTGCCTTTGTTCTCATAAATGAAATTGATCAACCGCATTTAATTTTCTATACAAGTGTAGAGTATTTTATGTAACTGAATCCCAAAAAAATATATATTTATATATATGGGAAATGTTATTAATAAAAAAAAAAATTGTACACAAACAAATCAATAGGCAAGATAGAACATATACATATATACACATAAATAATGGTGAATAGTTTGTTAAATCTGGAAAGGATGTTTAGTATAGGAGAAATCCTAATTCCAATCAGCTTTGTAAAATACGATGTTTTAATTTCAAGACAAGTCATGCCTGAATTTCACATTGCCTTTCTTCTTATGTCTTCAATTGGGGTTTATCTCATGGATCAACGTCGACGATGAACTTTTCGATGTACAATACTTTCGGTGCTGTATTTTACCGGGTTTTTTGTCTTGAAACATAAATTCGTAATTATAATTTTCGCTCTTGTTCAGTAGTCTACAGACAATACGAAAAGTGTGCACTGATCAAGACATGTAATCTACAACGAAGTCGATCTAAACAATGTTGTCAATAAAGATCGAACGTATGTAGTTAATGAACAAATTTGTAAAATATACTTCTATTTTTTTTTTTCTTATATCACAACTTTTATTACATATTAACAAACATGATAAAGGAGTACAAATATCCTCTTAGAACCATATTTCTCTTCTATCAAACGTGTGTGTGTATATATATATATATATATATATATATATATGGTAAATTACGTCAAACCCCCTAAAGTAAGATTAGATTACAAAAATCCCCTCATGTTTGGATAATTGCAACCACCCATCAACTATGAATCTTCTTATACGCCCACTTTTGTGGTGTCAAATTTAGTGGAATATTCTTTAATTTGTACCCGTTTTACCCCATTCGAGCTCCACAATTTGAAACAAGATGTTTATAAGATGTGTAACTTGGTTTGTAAATATCAGATTGTGGATTGTGGTGCATTAGAAACTGAATATTTGCACTAAACGAGTATAAACAAGAGAACATTCCACGGAATCTTAAAGATTATGTTAAATTTTACACCATAAGGGTGGACGTATAAAAAAATTCATAATTACAGGGTGCATGTAATTACCCAAACATGAGGGACTTTTCGTAATCTGTACTTACATCAGGGGTAACCGTAATTTACCCCATATATACATAATATATATACACACATATGAATGTCAATTGGTCCAGGATGAAGCCCATTGGGAAAGGTAAATGGACAAAGTGTTTTAGGCCCAGCCCAGCTTTAACTGTTAAATTAAAAAATAATAATATAATAAATAACCGCAAGTATTTGACAAAACTTGACCGTATTTTTCTATAGAATTAATTTCACGTAACTAAATAATTAATTTTTTTATTGAAATAAGTTACAAGTATCAGAAATCCACAATTTGGACTTGCGAAAAGGACCAAAAAACTCGAGATATTTTTCAAAGTAGTAATGATATTTTGAGTGACTGTTAAAAGGCCAACATGTTTGTGCAAAACCAGCAAAATATCAACCACACGCCACAGTATATATAAAAATATTAAATAAATAAATAATAAAAGAATTTCCTTAAATACAACATAAATAAAAAAATAAAAAAATTATACATATTAATTTAAGATAAATAATGAAAAAAAATCTGACATAAATACAAAAAATGCATTTTCACATGCATAATGTAACCTTTGAGTAGTATGAAATGAATATATATATGGGTGCAACTGTGCATATAAGAGACAAAAGGGGTTAAAAATAGGGCAGTCTGAAAGATTTGAGGCCCAAAAAAAAGATCTGCAAAATTGTGCCCCATCACTCTCTTGTCGGTAGGTGAGAGTGACTTTTTTCTGGGGCCCTATTTATAATTTTGCAGAACTGATGGGCTCTTCTTCCCTTCCCACCCTACATTTCCCAATACCTCAACTTTTAACCCCTGTCCGCCACGTGTACCCTTTCATGAGGGGCAAAACCACCTTTGTTGAAGAGCCAATACCATGGGCCGAACTGGACACCGCAGTTGTTAGGGTCCGGTTCAACTCGTGAACCGGCCCGTGTGGTACAATTGTCGGAGGCGGAGGTGCTGCTAAGTCGAGTCACTATTACTTCGTGTG
>NW_012194820.1:771559-824211 GCF_000504015.1 Erythranthe guttata
AAATTACAAACTAAATCACTTTATCCTTCAAACTCTTCTCCCAAATACTTTTCCCAACAACTTTTAGACATGATTTGACTTGCTACAGCACAAATTGTCTCATCTCAAAACCCCAAACAAATTTTATTTTATTTCAAATTCTTCTCCCAAAACATTTTTCTTCAGGATAAAATGAAAATGGAAGCCCAAAAGCTTACCAAACATAACCATAACGTCTACGTTCTGAGTTTAATTTCTCATGTCAAATACTTTCTAGATTCAGTTTGTCGCACAATGCTATATATGCACAATGCGAGTAACACAGCTCATGTGATTTGCAGGCTATTGCTTGCTCCATTTAAAAAATTAAATGATAATTTAAACATTTTAGTTATCCAAAACCGTTGGTATTTTTTAATTTCTAATAAGAGTGAAATTTCTTTTGGGAAAAATGAGTAAGAACATGGGACCTGAATTTGGCTTTACAAAAGGAAGAAAGGTCAACCTATCCTCAATTCTCTTCCCACCGGCCCTTTTTAAAGTACGCGCCCACAAGGAACAAACTTTTTAAAGTACGCACACCGCGGCGCAAGCTAGCAAGAGGCAGTCCTCCTCTGCTCTGCAGAAAAGCGGCTGAGCTGGCACAAGTGGAACTGTGGGCCGATGGGGACCAGGCCCAAATTGAAAAGGGCCCACATATTAAATGACGTGTAATTCTCTCATTGGCTGCTACTTGTATGAGTATAAAACGAAGAACATCTCTCGTATTGCGACTTGTGCCTTTGATTGCATATCTTTGACAAGTATTTCCTGCCCAATCTTTAATTACACTACCATAAAGCTCGTTTCGTATTTTCTTTTTCCCTCTTTTTTCTTATTATAAATACATATATCTATACATAATATATATTTTATTATTTTATTTATTTATTCCCCTTTTCATTTTTTTGTTTTTGTTTTTTGTCTTTTGCATTTTACTCGGGATTCTATTTGGTATCTTCTTGGATTGTCTTTTTTTCTAGATAAGAATATCAAATAATAATAATAATAATATTTTTTTTAAAATAATAATCTAAGTTGATTATTAGTGTAAATTAAGACAAATCAGCTAAGATAATATTAAATTCCCAAGTTATGTTACCACTTAACTATGTGAGCATATTTCCTCTTACTTCGAAATATGGAGAAAGCGAAGTTACAGTTACGAGTTAAATAGAGTTACTTTACGTTGAAGAATGACTAGAGTGAAGATGGAATAATCAATTATTATATATATTACGGCGAAAGTTAAATAACAGTACTATAAAGGAGTTCCGGTGTAATAATTTACTCAAAACACTATTATATTTGAATCTATGATATAATTTCATACCAAATGAAATGTTTTAAAAATAGGAACTATCGGACAATTATCATTAGTTCCCGATTTCTAATATAGGCGTACGTACGTGGGCAATTATCGGGCAAATTTGAGTAGCGTGTCGACTAGTATTAGTATTTGTAACGCAAACGCAATTACACTAGACTTTATTATAATTAATATGAGACAAGTGACAATGACTATAGGCAATATGAAATGAGTATAATCTGAATGAGCGCAATTGAAGACAGCACAATATTAAAGAAAAAGACATATTTGCGTCTGTATGCGGCAAATTGGGACTGTGAATATATAGAGAGATCCTAATATATATTATGATAGCCCATCACAATTCAGAATCTCTCTCTCTCTCTCTCTCTCTCTCTCTCTCTCTCTCTCTCTCTCTCTCTCTCTTTCTACAATTGAATATTGAGTATTGACCATGCATTAGAGCATCTTTCAACGTCATCACTATTTTTTCACCAAATCCTATTTTTGGTGGTGAAAAAATGGGTTTATCTTCCACCCTTAACACACCATTCTACGATTTCACTACTTTTGGTGAAAAAATAGTGTATTTAGTCTCCCACCAATTCCATCAAATTTTACACCAAATAATAAAATAATAATATTTCACCATTTTCCTATTTATAGAGAATAGCATTTGGTTTGTTCTCCCATGGTATTTCACCAAATATATCACAAAATTATAAATTTAATGTTAATCTTAATTTTAGTCTATTTTAATTTAAAAAATATTGATTATAGATCCGATTATAAGTAAAAAAATTATTAATTATATAATCTTAAAATTGTGATAAATTTCAAAAAAACTATGGAAACATGAATGAAAATCAACGTAAATTATTATACATATAATATCATCACACATAAACATAATTTCATAACTTAATGCATAAAAATATTACAACAAAGTTAATAAAAATAATTTCATAACTTAATGATAACTAAGTACTTTATGTGTATTTCATTTATATAATTTGTCTTGTAATTTTTTTTGTGACGTTATAATGTTATGTTTTAAGTGTTTTCTGATTATAAATATATTTATTGTTTAAACATATAACTTATTAGAGCCAAACATATATTTATTTATTAATAATAATAATAATAATTATTATAATTATAATTATAATAATAATAATAATAATAATAATAATAATTATTATTATTATTATTATTAATATTATTATTATTATATTATATTTTCTATTAATATACTAATATATTTTCTATAAATATATTTATATACTAATATATTTATATATTATCATATTCATTAATTAACACTAATATATTTTCTATAAATATGTTTATAAATTGGTAATC
This sequence comes from Erythranthe guttata, assembly GCF_000504015.1. Next base: position 774,249 of record NW_012194820.1, read on the forward strand.
ACATAAAATTATCTAATATAATAATTTTATATGCTAATTATAAAATGGTGTTAATTACACCAAATCCTATTTTAATTTCTATATTTGATAGGAAAAATAGGATTTGGTGGAAAAAATGGTAAAATGGTGGAAGGGTGGGAGATGCAAATTTCTTCACCAAAAAATTTGGTTGGTGAAAATATAGGATTTGGTAATATGGTGATATAGGTTTTGACCACAATGGGAGACTAAAACCAAATCATCATAATTTTAGGTGTAATGACGATTTAGTGATTTAGCCTGGAAAGTTAAAAACACCTAAATTAAATGTAAAAAATAGGAAATGGTGTAGGCTGGAAGATGCCCTTAATCTTTCTCTGCCTCATCAAATATTATCAGTCTTTGCCACAAAAGTCTGCACAAGAATCGCCTTTCAAAATTTCCATGTTTCTTACAGCTATATGTATCTATGCATATGTAGGTTTGATTTGACATCATCAATAACTAAAACCAGAATTTTAAAAAATAAATAAAAAAACAGCTAATAAAATGAAAGACAAGTTTTAGTCCTTCAGCTTGGCCACTTGGCCCAACCCAGGTGTGTCTGAATTTTTGAAATATTAACATAAGCTGTCATGCACTCATCGAGGTGTCGTTTATATGTATTTGATGAATTACAGAATTATATACATGTGATATGTATTTATTACTGTTACTCCCCCTGTCCCATATTATATGTCTTTTTAGAGAGTTTTTTTTGTCCCAAATTATTTGTCATTTTAGATTTTCAATGAAGTATTAATTGCATTATTTTCAATTTTACGCTTAATCACTCCAAATTAATTAGTTGAGAATCAATTAATGTCGAGGATATTTTAGTAATTGTATCTGTTTTTTTACTATGATCTATGCACATTTATTGATTTTCTTAATATGTGCAAAACAACCCAAAACGACATTTAAATTGGGACGGAGGGAGTAATATATAATTTATGGGATTAATTTATGAGCACCATTCCATCTAATGCTAAATTACGAAGAAAAAAAATCTATTTTATTTGCATGATTACACAAGTGAAAAACAAGAAGAGATTTTTCGTAATCAAGTGAACGAATAATTAGTTTGGAACTTTGGTTAATTTGTGGAGAATCGATGGATCTTATTATTAGGCTAGTTCGAGGACATTAGACCTAATTATAGATTCTTTCTATTTGGTCAAATTTATCTAATGACTTAGCTAACACATAAAATCATTATTTTTCATAATCAATTAGTCGTTTTCATAAATCTTTTCATAAAATGTAAAACCGGCGTTGATTAACGTGTTAGAACCGTCAATTTTATGGGTTAAGTGAATAGTTATGTAAATAATGATTACTACACCCAATGAAATACGTGGAGAGGAAAAATAATGAAAAAAATACACACCTTTATATATATTTATTCACGTAGATTAACGATGTAAAACTACATTTACATCTCATAAACATGGAGAGGAAAAATCCTAAATGAAGCCGTACACGCCTCATCATGCTAATGGTTACTCCGAGTCAACAGTTGACTAAACTAACAAAATCGTTGACCAAGAATGGGCCAATTCCAATTTGGGTTTAATTTGTCTCTACACTAGCCATAAAAAAAGCCCACAACATTTACATTTCTAATTTAAATCACCAACTATAAATTAATTAGAAATATTTTACCTATTTTGAATATTCCAGAAAATTCAACCATAGAAAGACAACTTGGGGGTGCTCTTTTTGGGGGCAACACTTAACTTATTACAGAGGAACATATGACAAAAGCACAATTAATAAATTCTTGGCTCATGTATAAGTAGGTCATATATTTTTTCTGGCATTTCTGCGAGGTACATACAACATATACACATATATTTATGCGTATATATATATATATATATATACATGGTTTAAAAAGAAAAGCTAAAGATTTTCTGATGCATGAGCAGTTTAATTAACTTGGTATTTTTGTCCAAATATATGTCACCTCTGGAATTCACAGCTCATCATAGGACCACTTTGGTGTTTTTATTTTTTATGTAATATCAATTGTAACTGTCATTTAATAAAGTTCTTGTAATTTGAGCCTTTCACACACACACACACACACACCAAAGGGTAAAAACTCTCTCTCTCTCTCTCTCTCTCTCTCTCTCTCTCTCTCTCTCTCTCTCTCTCTCTCTCTCTCTCTCTCCCTCTCTGTGTGTGAGTTCTTTTTTAGTGTATATATGGTATGCAAGTTGGAAGGCAAGTGGCAGAGATTTGCAGGAATATCTTTTAAGGGAAAGTTTGATGATTATATGAAGATATGGGAGAGACAATATGTAGCAAATAATAGGTTTTTATGTATGGATGCTTAGATAATACAAAATATTTTAAGAAAATAAATAATTAATGTTCAGTATTTTGTAACAAGAAATATATATATATTTGTTTTTAGGGTTTTTGTAAACCCTAAAGTGATGATTCAAATAAGGGGTGTTTGGCTAATTTTATTTCATTTTAAACAAATAAAAACGATGCAAATAATGTTTAAGAAACCCGTTTTCTTGAAAATAAAATCAAACGTCGGAATTAAAGAAAACCGCTATATAATTTTCTTTTCTAGACTAGTTTGAGATATATTATTAGATGATATCATGTAAAAAAAAAGTGCGAATAAGCTCATGATAAGAGCACTAATTTTTTTGTCTTGCAGATATATCCATCGAATCAATACTTACTTGCATGTAAATAAATATCCTCTCGTATATACCAAAATTACCCCCAACTAATTGAAACCCTAATCTCATAATTTAATTCTAATTCACATCAATTTCATGATATAAACCCTAATTTAGTCTCAATTTCACCAATTAATCAATGTTGAGCCCAATTTTACTGCTGTTGACCACCAGTCAGCCGCTGTTGATGCGGTTAACGTGTGATGTGTGTTAAGTTCGAATAATATGAATGAAATATGAGGTAAATTATATATTTTGATGGGTATCTTAGGCAAACGACAAGAGAACGGACTTTCTCCTACGACTGATTTTGATCTCGATAGAAGTGAAAATAAGTTCTCCTTATTGGAGATATATATGCAATTCGCCCTAAAAATGAAAAATACCGGAAGCTAACAAATCATATTGAATAAAATTTAAATGAAATTAAAATAGAATAAAAAAAATAATAAAAATAGGGGGAGTAGTTATTAGCAAGTGAGTATAGATTTACTAAAAATGGGCAAAGAGACAAAGACACGAGTAAAGGGTCCCAAAGAACATCACCTCACCTGGACAATATTATTTCTTCCTTTTCTGGAACTGGATATCATACTTTATTTCCTCTTCTTTAATTACATTTGGTATTTTTTTTTTAAATTTATACAATAAATTATTTCTTCTATTTTTAGATTTTCAACTTTTACGGTATCTATTTTAATCAAAATTTGATCGATTTTCGTCGATTTTGATCCGAATATTTTCGAATTTGGAATAATATATTTCAATCCAAATTTCGAAATTATTTGGATGGAAATTGGAATATGTATGAGACTTGGTTTCTGATCCGATTTATGTTCCGAAAATGATTCCAAAAATTCCGATTTTTCTCTGAACATTACACTTAAATATGAGCACTATTACGTATTTCCTTTTTTAGGTGACAAAAAGTTGAAAATTTCCGAGTTCCGTCAATTTCGCCTGATATTTTTCGATTTTGGAACAATTTTTTCGTTTCAATTTCCAAATATCTGATTTTTTTTGGACCGGAATTATAATTAGTTTTTCACTTCCGAACAAAATCGGGATTTGTTTCGAGAGGGCTAAATCTGATCCGATCCGATCCGTCCAATTTACACCCCTATGTCCATTACTCCATACTCAAGTTTATCTAGCTGTTTTTAATTAATTGTTGTTTTATGTTATCTGTCATTTTAGAATTTCAGTAATGATTTAATTGTAATTTTCTCAAATTTTCTCTTATCAATTTTAATTAGTTGTGAGAAAATTAATGGAATAAAATGAATGAGATGAGTAATTTACTCACATTATATGATTTTTTCTTGAACCCGTGTATATATATTAATTTTTTTGACACATGCACGTCAATTCAAAACAAACGCTTACTATAAAAAATTAATACATCGTATTAAGAAAATTAATAAATATGTACAAAAATTAAGTAAAATATACATCGCTCTAATTCTCCCTATCAATGTCTAAAATAAAATTTGATAAGTAACGAGGGCAAATTAGGAAAAGAACAATCATGAAAACATCATTTCAAATTTACCGTGACAAATAATATGACAAATTGAAGGTAGGCAAATCTGTTTTGATTAAGCACGTGGGATGTTTATTAATAAGCTAACCTGGGTTCATTCCATTTCATTCTTTTACCTAATTCATTACTTCGCAAGTCACGTGACCGTCGCACGTGCCTCCATTCAGACAAAATATTTACCCCAACCACAAACTACGTACGGCACCAAGCACATAAATAACGTGCTGCCGGCCGGCCGGCCAATGGTGTAATAACTCCATTTCCTTCCGTCGCCGGAAAGGAATCGAGATAAAAAAAATAAAAAAAATTCACACCAATTAATATTTATTTTACCACAAAATTTATTTATATTAATTAATAATAAGGCACAAATTTTACATAAATACGACATGGCTGAAAAGATTAATACAACTAAATAGGAAATATATATATATATATATATAATATAATATTAAAATAAAATAAAATACGTCCACTCTCAAAACTTGCGAAAATCAGCAAAATTATAGCCGATTTTCATATAATATCCTAATAATAAAATAACTCTCTCAGAGGGCAACAAGAGGATCCGACCCGAATAAGTCACAGCAGTCTTGAAAGAAATCATCCGTTTGCCAAGAGGGTGACCCGAATCCGAAATCCGTACTTGACCCGATAAGCATATCGTTGCTGCAGTAGTAATCGAACCCGAATATGTTGTCCGAGAAACCCGTTTCCGCAAACAAATCGGGTACCGGAACCGAGTTCAACTCGGTGAACAAATCGTCATTCGGAGGAAATATTGGGAAGTCTGAGAGACTCCGGTCGTCGCTCTCCTTTCCGGCGACGGCGTTGTCGGAGGAGGGGAAGAAGACGGAGGACGACTCGGCTTCGGCTTCGGCTTCGACTTCAGTCTCGGCTTGGGAGTCAGCCGCCGAGACGAAACGGAGGACGGACTTGGGAGACTTGGCATTGTTGTGGGACTCCTCGTCGGAGTTGTACTCGGAGCTTGTTTTGTTGTCCTTTGAAGGTGGGTTGGAAAAGTTAGTGAGCGCGTCGGGTCCACGCAGCTGGATGGCCGCGTGGTCGTAGACCATAGCAGCTTCCTCCGCCGTCTCGTAGGTGCCGAGCCACAGCCGCACACGGCGCTGGGGATCTCGAATCTCCGCCGCCCACTTCCCCCACGGCCTCTGGCGCACGCCGCGGAACTTCTTAACGGTGACGGACTTGGGCACCTTGCTCTCCGCTTTCCCACCGCCGCCGCTCTTCTTCCTCTTCAGCAGGCTCACCGACGACGGGCGGCTGCTCTTCGCCGCGGCGGCGGCGCTGGCGCTTGTCGTGGCAACAGCTCCTCCGCCGTCTTTGGTGCAGGGCTGGATTCTGACCTCGTTGATGAACCTCCTGACTCTCTGGCGTTTGCCGGAAAAAGCATCCTCCTCGTCGCCGGAGGAATCTGTGGCGTCGCCGTCGGTAACGGATATCCGTACAGTCCTGGCTGGTATTTCCGCCGGAAAAAAGCTTTTTCTACCGGAAATGGAATATTCCGGCCTGGCAACAACTGTGGTGTGGCTTACGTGTTCAGTGTATTTGACCCTTGTTCCGGACAACATGATTCTTTCTCGTTGATTTCTTAGCTTATGTTCTCAGATTCGCATTGAAAGCGAAAAGGAAGGGGGAATATATGTAAGAGCGAGCGTGAAAGAAGGCCGAAATAAAGAGAGATTCTCAAAGAATAAAGAGAGAGAAAGCAGAGCAACGTTAAAGAGACACACAGAGGAAAAAGGAAATAAAAATCTCGGATAAAGAAGAGAGATAAAGCGAACCAGAGAGAGAGAGAGAGATTAGCGAGAGAAAGTAAACAAAGGGAGGAGACAAAGCAGTCGGAAAACCAGTTGCAGAAGCCGAAAAAAAGAAATCAAAACCGGGTATCGATGAACAGAGAGTAAAAAAAACCCAGATGGAAACTTGGATTCTTTTCTTATGGGGAGGAGGGAGAGACTGAAGTGAGTGAGTTGGGTGGTGGTGGTGTTTATATCTTTTTCAGAAGAGAGAGAAAGTAGTAGAGAAGAGAAGAGAGAGAAAGTGTTGCTTTGGGGTAGTACACTACAGAGGAGGATGAGCGAGAAAGTGTTTTGTGTGTTTTAGAGAGAGAGAGAGAGAGAGAGAAATGGTGAAGACCGAATAATGAGTTCTGAATCCCACTCTTTTATAGGGTCCGATTTGCTCAAACACAAAATACTGAGGACTAATCACTAAAATATCTACAAAAGTTTTCATTTATTTTCTTTTCTATAAATTCCCACTTTTTTTTTTTTTTTTTCTTTTCTGAAAGCGTTTAATTAATTAAAATCGGTATAATTATCATCATTATATTTGGGATTATTTCGTTTTAAACGAGCCGCCGTATCTAATGGGCACCTGGGTGATTGACACGTGTACCAATTGGACCCATATCACGGGCGAGGGTAAATTTGAATATAGCCACACCAATCTATTTTTTTTTAGAATAATCAATTTTTTTACCATTTCTATACATAAAAAAAACTTAAATATTCATTTTATTACAATAATACTCATATTTTATTTAAAATTATCGACATACATTAAGATAAAAATATATCAATGATGAAAGTATTGGAGATATTAATATTATATGATACATTTCACTAACAGCTTAAGCTTTTGGTAGAGATGGTCATTCAACATGGTATCAGAGCCAGGCCAAATGAAAGGTCCTGAGTTCGAATCCCACAGCCACCCATTTAAAAATATTTCAAGTGCAAGGCTTCAAATGTAATTCGCCTGCACTTGAGGGGGCGTATTGGAGATATTAATATTATATGATACATTTCACTAACAGCTTAAGCTTTTGGTAGAGATGGTCATTCAACAGAAAGAACATTTGAACTTAGGATTTTTACTGCAGTAAAAAATATATTATTTACATTTAAAGTTTAAACTATTTCACTATCTTGAAATATGTGTATGAGTTGTTTAATTTTATTAAAAAATAAAATAAATATGTTTATGAGTTTGTCACGTGACATGGAGGGGACGGTTCCGTTAAATTGGTCAGTCAAATGACCGACCGAGTGCTATGCTTCTTGCTCAATCTTTGACTGAGAAGATTTTTTATTTTATTATTATTATTTTTTTTAATTTTAACTGCGCGTGGTTAATAATTAGGTCGTAATTAGCTTTTTCCTAATCATTCTGTTAGAGTACACTAATGAAGGGGCTTTCTAGTCATTTTGTTTTGAGATTTTGGCGCCTATATTTTGTGGATGATGACTGCTGACTCATCCAGTTTTTACCTTTTCTCACAAGAAACACGTTATTTATTATCTTTTGTTATTTATTTATGTTTTACATTTTATTTCTATAATATATCAATAAAATCACCAATTTCTAAATCAACATTTATTATTGAAATAAGATATATAATCATATTATATTTGATAGTATAACCTTTCAACCACCATGCTACTTTATATACTACAGTTAGGGGTGAAAGTCGGATGGATCGGATCGGAATTAGCCTTTTTGGAAAATTTCCAAAAAGTTTCGGAAGTACAAAATCAATTCCGATTCCAATTCCAAAATTTTCGGAATCTAAAAATTCATTCCAATTCCAAAAGACCCGGAAATTTCGGAATTTCGGAAAAAAAATCGGAAATCACATAAGCTTAAAATTTTCAAAATTAGCGATTTTTTTTTTAAAATGTTCACAATTTTCTAAAAATAAGAACGTCCACGTCGATAAAAGTAAAACTAACAACTTCTAAATTTTAGTTCAAAAAATAAACAAAAATGAACACAACATAATATCTAATACAACTTCTAACAACAATTCATCATGTCAAAATCCTAAAACAAAATTTATAGATGTATTTTATCGAAAAATAAATATTATACAATATTTATTATTTATAGGTGTATTTTCGGAAAAATATCGGAATTTTTCAGAATTAATTTCGGAAATCAAATCGGATCGGAAATCGGAAATTCCAAATAAATTTATATAATTCCAATTCCAATCCAAAAAAATCGGAAAAATTCGGAAACCGGAATTTCGGAAGTCGGAATGAAAAAGGTTGTTCCAAAATCGGAAATTTTCGGATCGGAACCGGCGGAAATTGGAATTTCCGTTCCAACTTGCACCCCTAAATTAATAACTGCGTTTAAATAATAATTTTTTCTGGTCTCAACTAACTGAAACATATTTACTTAGGAAAAATTAAAAAAAAAACGTCACACGAAATTGTAAATTGTTGTAACAAGGGAATTAATTAAATCTCACACTATATGCATGACTCATTTATGTAATAAATAAATACTATATTGGAAACATCTAAATGTCAGCTATTGAAAATGAAAGAACATAAAGGCTTCACTATTTATTGCGAACCTATAGCATTTACATTTTTTTACATAATAATAAGTAATAAATTTAATTATATAATAGTAATATGTAAATACATATATAAGTGAAAGGTCGAGAAATGAATGTTGAACTTCACTCTTTAGGTGTTCACAATTATTACATGAGTTAATGTTTTTAGAGTTCACAATTAATATCTACAGTCATAAGCATTTAGTATGCACCAAGATTTTGGGTGTCTTCCATCAATGATTATTTCAACTTGTGGTAATAATAGTTGATTTGGTAAAATCTCGTTAATTTAATACTCAATTAATTAATAATATAATTTTAATAATATTTTTTACCCATCCCTAATTTATTAATTTATAGAAGTTTAGCTGTGTTGCATTTTCTATTTGTCTAAGACTTTCATGTAAAGTGTAAGTACCACAATAATAAGTATTTCCAAATATAAAATATGCTACATACATAGTGTAGAATAATGTAAAATACCATGTAAGATATATAAAATTACGGCCGGGCATGAATCAATTTTATCGCCCAATGACTCACTTATGATCCATTTTTTTGCCGATAATCAATAATTACCGACGCATATAATTGTGGAGGTAAATTTAACGATCCATATATAAATGGGTCGGTCGGTATTTTTCAGTTTACTCAAAAGTCGATTGGTCACGTAATATTGATCAACCGACTTTATTAATAATTTTTTTATTATAAATATTTAATCATAATTCTTATTTTCTTAACGTTAAAATAGTATATAAAAGAAGTTAAAACTCAAAAACAATAGCACAAGATTCAAACTCATTATCCGGCCCATAATGGTTGCGGTTTTTTCAGTTTTCTGTAAAACTGGGTGGTCGGTCGGTTAGGTAATTGACCGATAATTATCCGACCCGACACATGCCCAACCCTATATAAAATTGTAATAGAAGATTCAAACTCGGAATAGAAAAATATATTTCATTTTATAGTTGAACATATTAAATAAGGAATGTGAGAAAAAAAATTAGAAACTAATCTACTAAATAAAACGAATATATATATATTATACATGAGCGACAGCAAAATTGCAAGAAACATGTCTCAGTATACGGAGCAGTGGAAACAAATTTCAAGGGGTAGAACAGTAAATTTGTGTTAATTATAGAAATAAATATGGGCCGGCCCAAGGATATCGGGTCGGTTTAGACTCAATGTATCAAACAAAAGAAGCCGCCTTTACCTTTCTTCGGCCGATATTTACAATTTGATTGAATTAAATAATCAAACATTTTTAAATAATCATAAAAAAATAATTAAATAATCATCTGTATGACGACTTGTTCTATATTTACGATGTTTTGAAAACTTGACGGGAGGTTGACTCGGAAAAGCTATTAGATTATGTTTGGACCAGTTCAATCGGAATCCAATCGGTGTTTTTACTTTTATTTTATAACTAGCATTTTTCCCCGTGCGATGCACGGGATATTATTTCAAAAGTGAAAAAAATTTATTCAATTTAATAAATAATAAGAAAATATCGTACACTAACATAGTCAAATTTAATAATGTAGCAGTAGTATTATTCATATTTTATATAACATTGTTTTTTTTTTTAATCTGGCATATTAAAATTTATAATCCAAATATATAGATTAAGATTTAAAAAATTGTATTTCTATCTTTATCTCTTAAGATTTGAGATATATTGATGAAAAATCAGAGATTGATAATTGTTAAAAATTATAGTTAGAAATTAGTAGAGAAAACATATTAAAAATAAATAATTACAAAAATACCATTAGAATTTTTTAGGGTTGTCCAGCGTTTCTTTCTTTTATATATAAGATTATTTATACATAATTTATATAGTAAAGAAATTATATTTTCTTTCACACCCATTAACTAATTACTCATTTTCAATTAAAGCCTAAATCAAAGTTATTATTCTTTTACAGTCGCAATATATCAACACACATGTCACACATAATCATTTCAAATATTATAGAAATTATAATTAAAAAAAATATGTCTTCCAATTTCAAAAAAAACATATTATGATTTTTTTTCTTCAGTTGTGCAGTTAAAAAAACTTCGTTTCGGCCATTTGATTTTTTTATTTGATTAAAAAACACAATTTTGAGCTAAGAACCTGATTATCTGTCAGGACCGGACAAAGTAATGGGTTACGATTTAATCGATTCAACCGGCCGGTTTGATTCGAGTTTCAAAACACCGCTATTTATGCAATATATACGGACTACTATTATTAAAAGTTGACAAAATTGTAGGTTACTATCTTTAGTAACTAAGCACACTTGCTACATTATTTCACAACTCTATAATTCACATAGCCGTAATATTTTCTTGGGTTGATATCAAATAATTGCTTCATCGCAATAAAGTTTATTTAATTTCAATGATTTACCATATATTGTGGTTGGTTAATTGAAACCGTGTATCAAAATATCGAATATTGTGATCCACTCATTTCAAATTAATTAATGTTTTGAATTATTAAATTAAATGTTTCATATTATATTTGTTTATTTAAGAATTTTACAAGCACAATAAGAAATTTAATACAGAATATATATATATATATATATATATATAATTCATAGATGCCAAATTATGTCTTTATACATGTCCTATTTCACAAGAACTAAATACTGCCAAATTGTAACATGAAAAAGCTATATAATTGAATTAATCATTAAATTTGATTTCCACTCATTCAGGAGCAAATAATAAATAAATAAACACTGTTTATCCAAACAAAGTTGCATAATAAGTTGATTAACAAAATTGTCTTTATGTATTAAAGGGCCTTTATTTTTCTATTATAATATTTAAATGTTCTTCATTACAGGTTATCACGTTTTCGTTAGGTGTTGTTTGGTTGGTCTACGTTATGCAAAAGCACTTAATTAAATCTTATTAGGTGTCAAGGAATGATTAGTTGTTAAGCTCTAATCATTTAATTATAATTAATTTGTCTTAAATTGAGAATTATGAAAAAAACAAATAGAAAAACTCTAATCATATGCCGATTTGTACTTTGGTTAATTTGGACTACGCTCTATCAGTTTGTGTTTAGACAATTATTTTTTGTTTTGTCCATAATTTGGCTAAAGTTAAATTTTGTCATGATTATAATTGCTAATTCATTGGGCATCTTGGAATTTATAAATCACTTGACAATTCTCCCTCCATATAGAGTTTACGTTCTTGTTTTAAAATAAAAATTTAAGGTTTAATAAAATCATTATATAACTAAATTTTATTTATTTTTTATTGAAACAAATAAACTGATTGGTCGGGTATCATCGGTCAGCTGACCATTTAAGATTTCAAATTTGTACAAGTTTGTTTAAACTATAGATCCAAATTAAATTTAATGGATTAGTTGTCAGGTAAAAACCGACTCATGCACACTTGTATTCTATTTCTTTGAGAGTTTCAAGTGATCAGCAATTGAAGTTTAAATCAATTGCTCGTTTAGCTATACTTATTTTAAATAGCTGATAAGCTCTTATGTGTGATAAGTTGTTTTAAGAGCTGATAACATGTTACGTCTTGTTTTTTTAGAATTAATTTTTGAAAGGATCTTCAGCGATACACTTTTTGAGTTTTTGAGATCTTCTTTTAAAAAAATATTACAAAACACTTTAGAAGAACTAATAAGCTCTCAAAATATCTTATAAGCTGTTTTTAACAACTTATAAGCCGCCTCTAATAGTGAAAGTGAATGGCAGTTTGCGAAGAAAAGACTGCAGTGAACTTTGTGCAACATTCTTTAGTCTAGCAACAAGTTAAACATGCACAAACAAATACATAACTTCATTTCAATGGTCAATTCCCTTTTCACAAATTACATTTAAAAAAAGAAAAAAATTGTCAAAGGGTTGGTCTTTATAGGGAATCGAGGACAAAATCTCAGCAAATTTTTACTTTCAAAAATATATAATTAAGAGAGAAAAATACAAAATAAATACATATTTATAACCTTTTATCTTTAATTAAATTAATTTTACTTCAATTTTTTTAGCTAAGTTAAATTATTTTTTGTAATGCCGGTTTGCACTGAGATTGTACCCGACCAATTACCAACAAATTCGCTTCATTAGCTAGAGACAAATCATTAACTCTATCATTATTGAAAATAATTAAATATTAAACACATATGCCAATAAAATCTTGGATTTATTAGGAGATGAGAAATTGTTAAAGAAAGACCCTATAGAGACTCGTTTAGTTTTTATTGTAAATAATACAAGAGACATAAATACACTAGACTAACCATATGTGATAAACACAACATAACGATCGTTTGGTAAGTGGATTCGAACCGTGGTCAATTGACTGCTAGATCATCACTTGCGAGACAACTCGTTTAGTTTCGTTGATAAAAAAAAAAAAAAAGGCTCGTATTAAGGGGTCACTAATTACTCATTGTGTTAAATTTAAGTGTTTCTTTAGCTATAAAATTACAAAAATTCCCTCATGTTTGGTAATTACAACCACCTATCAACTAAGAATTTTCTTACGTGTCAAATTCAACATAATCATCTATATTCCGTGGAATGTTTTCTAGTTTGTGATCGTGTTGTGCAAAGTCTAGTATTTATAAGTCAATAGACACATCTTATAATCACCTTGTTTTAAAATGTGGAGCTCAAATGAGATAAAACGGGTACAAATTGGAGAATATTCCACTTAATTTAGAAGATTCTTTAAATTTACAACTACAAAAGTAGACAATTATGTATATTTATAATTGAGGAGGGTGATTGTAATTATCTAAAGATAATAATGAATTTTTTTGTGTAATTTCTAAGGCACACAAAAAAAAGTTTTAAATTAGTATTAATATTAATAAATGGAGTGGTGCCAGATAACAACGTGAAAGCAAACATGGACTTAACGACAATACACCAAACTACATTCGAATCGACAAAATGCTCCACAGCCTTTTCTTTATTTTTTCACTAATTACGAAATTCCTATTTATTTATTTTATTTACAAGTTGATGACCTTTCATTTTAATTAATTAATTAATTAGTTTATTTATTTACAAGTCCCCTTAAAAATTGTGATGCTACAAGTCAATGGTCATCAACCCCAAGATGACAACACTGACTGCTTTGAGCCACAAAATGTATATACATATATATAAATATAATATTTTTAATATATTTCAACATTTTATTACTCATGCAAATTTATTCAATTCATGCAAAAAAAAAAAGAAAAAGAAAAAAGAGGCTTAATAACTCATAAAGTTTTTTGCAGGTCCCTATTTTCCTTTGGAATTAAATTCGTTACACCAATCTTGGATATGTATTAAGAATAATTCTTGCATTCAGTGTTAAATATTTATCAAAATTTATACAATAATTAATAATTTCATCCCTCAATATTATAATTATTTTAATTCTGAAATTTCTGCAGCCCGCCAAACTGGGGAAATGTGGAGTCACATGGCGTCCCTCGTTTTTCAAGAATCAAATTTTAATTTTAATTTATTTTTTCTCAATAAACCATGCATATATAATTTTAAATACTTGAGTATTTAAATAAACATATATAATTTTAAATATTTCAGTAATTAAAAATTGAGTTTGATTTCTCGACGTGCAGGCAACACCTTGGGCATTACTTCTGCCTTTTCGGCCGTAATTTAAGAGAGAAAATGCGTTTAATAAAGCCGAACAATTTCACGGTATTATTTTAAATTAGCACGAACAAAAAAATAATTTTTAATTAAGAAATTAATTATATATATATATTTTTTTTAATTTTTCGGCTCAAGAAATTAAGGTATGAGTGATGGACTATAGTTTCAAACCAATGCATATATTCTCGACCGTTGATCTTTAAAGGTCCAGTAATCACGACCGTTGATTTTCTTTTTCTTAAGAAACCCAACGATCAAGTGTCGGTCAACTACATAACTAATCGACTGTCCGACAACTTTATATATATGAACTCTAAAACGAACCTTAATTGTGATTTTGGTTTCGAATTTGGATCATGGATCAATTGACCATGGACCGAATTCGAACCGCGTCCGATTGACCGAAGCGGTCGACATATCTAATTATAGGGTTCGAGAATTTTTATTTAAATTAAGTAAATATAAATATAAATAAGAAAGCAGTTGCGGCTGACGCAAAGAACAAGCAGACCGTACGGGCCATGTCTCGAAAGTTGATGACAAAATTAAATTTAAAATTGGACCCTCTTTTAGGCCATATTATTATTTTCACTCCTTTTTACTAATAGAGTCCCATTCCCACGCTCACCTATCTGGCACGTGCCCCACGTGACGTCAACGTGGATCCTACTCGGATTCAATTGGAATTTCCACTTTCTTGTTTCTTCCATGGGTATATTTATCTAAGGGTTAACTGCAAAAAATCCCCTAAACTTTGGACGTTTTTGCGCTTTACCCCCTGAACGGAAAAAAGTTGCACGAGCATACCTGAACTTGTTAAATTGTTGCACCGATGATTAAAAAATCCATTTATAGCAAAATTCCTGCCTGAATTGCACACGTGCAACTCACACGTGAAAATGAAGGGGCAATTTCGTCAATTCACAAGACTTTCAGATAAAAGAATAAAAAGAAAAAGGAGAACAGAAAAAGAAAAAAAAGAAGAAGGAAAAATAAAAAAAGAAAAAGAAAAAAAGCCCACCCATCTTCTTCGTGTCCCTCTTGCTGCAAAACAGGGGAAGATTTTTCACACCACCGCCACCACCATCTCTCTTCACCGCCGCCGCACCACCATCTCTCTCCAGCGCCGCCGCACCACCATCTCTCTCCACCGCCGCCGCACCATCTCTCTCTACTGCCGCCGCGCCACCATCTCTCTCCATCGCCGCCGCACCACCATCTCTCTCCACCGCCGCCGCACCACCATCATCTCCACCGCCGCACCACCATCTGAAATTATCATATAAAATTACTAAAAATTCAATATGAAAAATCCCTAATCTCCAATGAATTCATATCGAAAATTCATAATAATTTGGTCACAGCTTTCAAGTGTAGAAATTCTTCCCCTTTTTCAAGTGTAGAAATTCTTCCCCCAGACGATTCCCCGCATTCGGTTCTTCGGCTTCCACCAGAGCTTTATGTACTCTTTTCTCTTCTCCCACAGCTTCGCCGACGCGGCGATGCCGAACACTATGTGTTCCACCCCTGTTCTGTCGTTCAATTGCGGCGGCGGCGGCGGTGTTGTCGTTAGGGTTTTGGAAGAGACGGCTGCTGCGGTTGCAATTGTGTCGTTTCCGGCCGTCGGTTCGGCAAGGCGGACGGTTTGTGGGTGGCGATTGGAGAATAAGTCCTCGCCGCCGCAGGCGGCGGCGGCCGTGTGGGAGGTGGAAACCAGCTTCAATGCGTACACAACATACGTGGCGGAAACGAACAGAATCAGCCACACCATTAGCTTGGGCAGAGCTTTACCTTGTGAAGAAGCTGCCCCCACCACCGATGTACTCCTCATCGACTCCCAGATGAATTTTTCCGGGTTATTTTGACCCGCTTTCATTTTTTTTCCTTTACCCCAAAAAACAAAATTGATTTTTTTTTTTTTTAATTCTTTTATCTGAAAGTCTTGTGAATTGACGAAATTGCCCCTTCATTTTCACGTGTGAGTTGCACGTGTGCAATTCAGGCAGGAATTTTGCTATAAATGGATTTTTTAATCATCGGTGCAACAATTTAACAAGTTCAGGTATGCTCGTGCAACTTTTTTCCGTTCAGGGGGTAAAGCGCAAAAACGTCCAAAGTTTAGGGGATTTTTTGCAGTTAACCCTTTATCTAACTTAACTTTAAATTTTTTCTCAAAAAAAAAAAAAAAAAAACTTAACTTTAAATTTATTTATTTGTTATTATTATTATTATTATTTTTTCTTTTTTTTCTTTCTCTACCCCGATTACTATAGTAGCTAGATTAAAAAAAAATTATTTGACTTTCATGCAGTCACACATCAATCAAGTGCATAATCCAGCTGGTTAAGGTTAATATACTCACTTAATCTTAATTACTAACTATTATTTTAATCATATAAATAATACTAATCAAGTTTAAAAAAAATTGCACGTACTAATTAACAGCTAATTTCAGGTTAATTTGCTGCACTAAGGCAAAATGAACATGGCATCACCAGTCCAACACCTTTGACTTCAATTATGTCTTCAAATTTTTAATAGGGTTAACTGCAAAAAATCCCCTAAACTTTGGACGTTTTTGCGTTTTACCCCCTGAACGGAAAAAAGTTGCACAGGCATACCTGAACTTACTAATTTGTAGCACCGGAGTAGAAATTGTCCATTTTTAGCAAAAAGAGACCGGAATCTACAACACGTGAGAAGCACATGATTTGAGCCGGGATAAATTGGTCTTTTCTTTATACACCTATTTTCTTCCTTTTTTAATAAATATAATAAATTTAGAAAAAGAAAAAAAAAAGAAAAAGAAAAAGAAATATTAAAAAATCCCCTCCCGTATAATATTATACCAACAGAAGAAGAAAAAGACAAAGAAATATGAAAAAATCCTTCCTCAGCCCACGGTCGTCCGCCGCCCGCCGCCTGTAATTCGCCGGTTGCCTGCTTCGTGACCTCTTGCTAACTCTGCTTCGCAGCCCTCCGCCGCCTGTGCTTCACGGCCCACCGGAAGTAGAGGACATAAACCTCTCATCCATATCGCCGTCGATTGGCGGTGATGTCTAGCCTCACATAATCCGGCGGTGATTCTTTCCAAATTCACTAATTGGATGTGAGGGGATTTGTACTCTTAAATCTGCCCGGCAGCAAATTTGGTGGTGGTGGTTGTTTTAGAAAAGAAATTGGCCGCGGTGGCGTCGCGAGGGGTTGTTGGGTATAGGCGGAGAAATTGGAAATTTGGACGAGGTGTTGGTGGAGGAATTGGTGGTGGAGTTGGAGATGACAGTGGAGGAATTGAAGGTGGAGTCGGTGGAGGCTTAGGCGTTAGAATAGGTGGCGATGTTGGTGGCAGATTTGGTGGTGGTGCGGCGGCGGAGCAGATGTGGTGGTGGTGATGCGGCGCCGGAGAGAGGAAGAAGACGGAGCAGTAATTTGATATGATAATTTCAGGTGGTGGTGCGGCGGTGGAGAGAGAAGGTGTTGGTGGTGTGAAAATCTTCCAGCCCCTGTTTTGCAGCAGGAGGGAGACGAAGAAGATGGGTGAGGGTGGCCTTTTTTTTTTCTTTTTCCTTTTTTCTTTTTCTTTTTTCTTTTTTTTTTTCTTTTATCTGAAAATCTTGTGAAACTACGAAATTGCCCTTTCATTTTCATGTGTGAGTTGCACGTGTGCAATTCACGAATAAATTTTGCTATAAATGGATTTTTTAATCGCCGGTGCAACAATTTAACAAGTTCAGGTATGCTCGTGCAACTTTTTTCCGTTCAGGGGATAAAGCGCAAAAACGTCCAAAGTTTAGGGGATTTTTTGCAGTTAACCCTTTTTAATATTCCTCTTTATATGTATTTTTTTATTCATCGTCTTTAAATCTTTTTTTATTTATTAATTAAAAGGCCTAATTTATATATATATATATATATATATATATATATATATATACAGTGGCGGATCTAGCTATGGTCTAGGGTGTGCAGCTGCACACCCTTGATTTTAAATAAATACTACTATTATACATATGTTGACAGAAAAAGTAGGTGGTTGAGGTGGTAAAGATAGAGTAAACTGCAAAAACTACCCCTGTGTTATCTCGAAATAGCAAAAACCCCCCTGTGATAAATAAACTAGCAAAAACCCCCCTGTGAAATTTAGTCAAAGGCAGAATCCCCCCTAGCTGATTTTTTAGACTTGAAATGACAAAATTGACCCTCAAAATGTATTTATATATATACATATTATATGTATATTTATTCTTTTTGATTTATTTGTTTAGAAATTAAAAAAAAATAGTAAACAACTAAATTGATTATTTTTTAAATAAAATAATTAAAATATTTATAAAATATAAGAATTTATTAATTGCAAGACTCCAGGGGTATTTGTGTCTTTTTATATCAAGTCAACCCTCAAATAGTTCCATAGGGGGGTTTTTGCTATTTAAATAATTTCACAGGGGGGGTTTTTGCTAGTTTATTTATCACAGGGGGGTTTTTGCTATTTTGGGATTACACAGGGGTAGTTTTTGCAGTTTACTCGGTAAAGATATGCCTCCCTTTACTAACAGGTCACGGGTTCGAGCTCCACTCAAACATTTTGATTTCTTTTCCAAATCTTAACATTTTTCACCTTTTTGTTCCACTATTTTGATTTTTTTTCCCAAATCTTAACATTTTCACCTTTTTTTCTCATTAAATATTTCCACAATTCACCTAAAATTTTTACATTGTAAATTTTTGGTCCACTATTTTTATAAAATCTTAACATTTTCACCTTTTTTCTCATTAAATATTTCCACAATTCACCTAAAATTTTTACATTGTAAATTTTTGGTCCACTATTTTTATAAAATCTTAACATTTTTCACCTTTTTTCTCATTAAATATTTCCACAATTCACCTAAAATTTTTAAATTGTAAATTTTTGGTTCACTATTTTTATAAAGTGATATTTAAATTTTTTACTCTACAATTTCGAACCCCCTTGGCAAAAATCCTGGATCCGCCACTGTATATATATATATATATATATATATATATATATACACCACTCGTGTGCACGATTTCGTTGCCGTATCTATCAATCTATCTTACATAAATTCGTATCTATCTATATCTAGCTTCATATATGTTATATTCTGAATAGGGTTGGTTTGCACGTGCCGTGTAATTCAAATCAATATATAACATAGTTCAAAGATGCTCAAACTCAGGCATATATACATACATACATGCATAAACAATATTAATTAAAACAAATAAATTAAACACGTACAACTTGTAGTAATTAATTAATTAGTAGTTAATTAAGGTTAAATGGAACAAGTATTCCAAATAGAAAGGTGTTAAGACATCAAAAGACATGGGTCACATTATCCCATAAAAACAAAAGCTGTTAATTAAAAGAAGATTACAACTAAGCTTCATTTGCTCTAACCCTTTTTTTCTCCTTTTTTTTTTCTTCTTTTTATTGGGAACAAAAATTACAAAAATTTTAATCCGTTTTTTACGGATTAAGAAAGATAATTTATGATCTAATACCGATGTATTCACGTTCTTGCGTTGATTAATTCCTTGTACGAATTATATATATTTGCATCCAAGTCCTCTTTCTTCTTGTTGATTGAAAAATAATCTGCAGTCACTCGAAATGCACTGAATAAATCATGTATATTAATAAATCTGCAATAACTCGCAAGTTAATACAAACCAGATTAAGATATGTGACGAATTCGAACTAAATTGACAAGGGACCAAAGCATATATAAACCTAGCTCCAAATTAAATTACACGAGACAAATAAGTCATATAATAGTATTTATATGTAAATATGCATTATGCATGCATGCACCTAGATTATTTAAGTTGAATTTGCACGGTTGTAATAATAATAATACCAATTATAGCTAGCAACTAATTATAAATACATATTAATTAAAAAAAGGAAAAAAGGGACCACAAATTAAATGTTATGATAATATGTTCAGAACTGATCATATAATATATAGCTTTTAATTAATTTAATTTATAGCAGCTAAGATTTTTGTCAGAAATGCTGGGATTATTGCCTCTAGCTAGTAGTTAGGTTCTTCATTTTTCAAATTTATATATATACCTTTATATTTTTTGTATGTCACCTTTTAGAGTGCACGAAAAGGTGAATTAATAATAAATAAATTAAAAAGAATTAAGCAGTGCAAATATTTAATTTTAAAAGTGCAGGAATTGAGAGCGAAATGGCGAAGACATGCAGCAGTAATGGGAAATTCATGCTCATATATTATTCTTATTATGCATTGGAATTAATATAAATATATAAATATATATTAATAATAATATGACAACTACCTTTTATTACCAGCATGCAGCAGACCTATGAACTTATATAATATACATCTATACAAATTAATATAGTAATTCTCTACTTAGAGGGTTTAAGGGCTTTAATTTTGTACGAAAAAAAAAAAAAATTAAATGTTGGGTAAATTACACCCACACCCTTAAGGTATGCTAAAATAACTTTAAGGTCCCTGTGGTATCGGTAATTACGATTACCCCCTTAAACATTGTTAGAAACTCTAACGTGATAATGCATTGGATACGTTATTCCGATATAGTTCTGACGGACTATTAGTTTCAAGAACACTATCGGAATAACGTATCCACTGCATTATCCCGATAGAGTTTCTAACAATGTTTGAGGGGGCAATTGTAATTACTGATACCACGGGACCTTAAAGTTGTTTTAATATATCTCGGGGGTGTAGGTGTAATTTACCCTTAAATGTTTTCAAACTCGGGTTTGGGTTACAAAAAACCCGGTCGGTGTTAGGTGTACGTGGCGGGTTATTTTTGGTGGCACGTGTTTGGTAATAAAAAAATTATTTCACCGACGGTGGATGTAATAAATGATAGGGAGTATGTATGTGTGTGATATAGAAAGGACAGCATTAAATTTTTTTGTCTGGGATTTTTATTATTTCTCCTTTAAAGATCTTTGTTTCAACCCACACCACTTAATGACAAATTATTTGGATTTTTTTTTTGTTAGATATTGAAAGAACTAGTAATGGAAGTATCACATAAATAAATTTAAATTCATTTACTTTGTAATTAATATTAGCCACTCAATAAATTATTGGTGCCCTTACAATATCTTTTAGTAAATTAGTCTTGAATACTTCAATTTGTACAAATTAAATTCATCAGATCTCACATTGTTAAGTGAAATGCATTTAGATACAATTTATTTGAAAACCCAAATTTGCGCAGCCCAATAATAATCATAATTATTATAATTATTATTAATGTTGTTTCATTAGTGCCCCATTAACGCAGGACAAAACCCAAATGTATATTCGGCCCATTAGGTATTAAACTGGGTGAAAGAAAAAGCCTTTTTATCCAAATTCAAAACTAATCGTATTCCAGATTTACAAAAAAAAAAATATAGATTTCAAACTAATCGAATTTTAAAGGTACGTAGGAGGACTTCATTTTATATAGGGTAAATTACAACCGTCCCTGTGGTATTGTTAAATTACGAAAACTCCTCTTTTGTTTGGGTAATTACAGCCACCCTACAACTATAAATTTGTTTACATATCCACTGTTGCGGTTCAAATTCAGTAGAATCTTCTAGATTATATGGAATAGGGTAAATTACATCCACACCCCTCAGGTATGATGAAATAACTTTAAGGTCCATGTGGTATCAGTAATTACACTCACCCCCTGAAACATAATTAGAAACTCTAATGAGATAATGCATTAGATGCATTAAATATGTTATTCTGATTAGTTTCAGGAAGTGGTAGAGACAACATAACGCTATGGGTGATTTAGGAAATATTGGGGGAGCCATGTCACCCCCTAGCTCTATGTTGTCTCCACCACTTACAAAAAGTAATAGTTCCTTATAACTCTATTGGAACAACGTATCTAATGCATTATCCCATTACCGATACCATAGGGACCTTAAAGTTATTTCAGCATGCCTCAGGGGTGTGTGTGTAATTTACCCTAAGGATATCACTTTTGTATTCGTTTTATCCCATTCGAGCTCCACATTTTGAAGCAAGATGATCATAAAATGTATTTTTTGGTTGCATATATCATATTGTGTTGCATCAGAAACTGCATTTTTATACAAAACGAGTACAAATTAGATCATATTCCACGAAATCTAGATGAGTATGTTGAATTTGACACCATAATGCTGAAGATGTAAGAAGTTTCATAGTTAAGGGGATAGATGTAATTATCCAAACAGAAGGAGATTTTTCATAATTTGACCATACCTTAGGGGTGGTTGTAATTTACCCTTTTATATATCATATATAGATTTCATTGGGTACAAGAGAATTGAAAATGGATGAGCTATAATCTATGTAATTTATAATTATAATTGGCTCTGAGATGCTACATCTGGTGAAATATATCGGATAATTATTAATTGTTGATATGGTGAAATAACTTCCCACTAAACATACATACACATAGGTGTGTATACATGATTGTGTGCAGATCAGCGATTAAAATCACCCGATGTATTTCATCGGGTGTAGCATCAATCAAACCTAATTATAAGTTGCTAATTCTTGTTGACTAGACAAATGTAAGAACAACATGAATATCATTCATTACACAAGATTCAATAATGAAAATAATAAAAAAAACACATACACACAATACACGTGCATATATAATATGCATTCAAGAGAGATGATATTAAAAATAACAAACAATTAATCTATTCTGTTCTTACCTTAAAAAAAACTACATCCTTTGTCTCTAGGGTCCACCAAGGTGGTGAACCAAACAAACCCCCAGACCCACTTACGCACCGACGTGTGAAATGTCCGAAACGCCCTCAACTTTCCGTACACCCTCGATCATCCTCGCCACATCAGCCATCTTCGGCCGCCGGTCCGCCGCTCTTACCACGCACCCCATCGCAATCTGCAGCATCTCCACCAGCTCCTCCTCGATATTCGGACACCTCAGCAGCTCCACGTCGAAAACCTCCGCCGTCCACTCTTCTCTCACAACCGAGTGGACCCACCTCACCAGATTCACGATCTCATCTCCACCGTTGATCGTGTGGACGGGCGATTTGCCCGTCAGAAGCTCGAGCAGTATCACACCGAAGCTGTACACATCGGAGGGTTGCGTGGCTTTGCGTGTATCCACCACCTCCGGTGCGCGATAGCCCGCGGCACGGGCTACCGGTGGGGCTAATGCGCTCATTATTGCGGAAAGGGCGATATCGGAAATGCAGCCGAGTTGTCGGGAGTTTAGAAATACGTTTGATGATTTGATATTTCCGTGGACTAATTTACCCCCGTTTTCTTCGTGGATGCGTGCTATACCTTTTGATGCACCGATGGCTATATTTAGACGGGTTTCCCAATTTAGAGGTGTTCGGTTTTCTCCTCGTTTTCCTGTCAGGTTGAACGGAAGTCACGAGTTTAAATAAATAAGTGCTGTTTAAGGTAAACATAAACAGATCAAGAAACATAATAAATAGCCTTCTTTTTAATGCGAAAGCCCGAAAATAGTTGCCCCTTACAAACGTTGAAGAACGATAAATTAGTTCTCTACAAATTAATTAGCTTGAACAATCAACGATGAATGGTAAAATTGGTTATAAAGAAAATCAATTTCGTCTTTGAATTCCGAAGTGACATTTAATTTTGGAAAGAAAAAAAATAGGTGAAATAATCAGTTTACAACATGATGAAACTAATATCTAAAAGGTTCGTGTTTAAGACCATAATTCACTAAACATCTAGCCCAAAAACTCCGTTTTTTATTTTTATTTTTTTGAAGTGGAGGATCGAAACAAATAATTGATCTGCTTAAACAGCCAAGCAACTAGTGGTTTCTTGAGCAATAATTGAAGCGAGATATACGGCTTTTGGCGAACAAGAATCAAACGAAAAACGGCAAAAACCATTTTAGTTAACGAGTAAATCAAAAGAATTAGAGACAAAAAAACATCACATTAATTATTGTGTCACAAGTCACATTTGATTTATATAGGTAGGTTCGAAAGGCAAGTGAAGTGGACCATGTTTAATTAACATGGAATATTTTCTTTATCTTAAAACACATCACCAATAATGTAATCATAAACGAAATAATACTAACATTTTCGCCTATTTGTATTTACAATACTAAAGATGAAACGTAATTGGCTAATTGCTCTACCCCACAACCCGTTTTTCGTATAATAAACAATGTATAATTTCAATAAATGCTTAAGATTAATTATACGAAGAGAAAAAAAACATACCGTGTAAGAGAGAAGCGACACTTCCTTGACTGAAGTAATCGTAAACAATAAGCTTCTCGTCTTTGGAGTAATAATAAGCCCTAAGCTCGACCACATTCTCGTGTTTAATACTTCCGATTAAATCCATTTGCTGCTCGAAATCCCGTTTTCCGACACTCACGTCTTTCAATCTCTTCACCACCACATTTGTAGCATCTTCCATTATCGCCTTATAAGCAGTTCCAAAAGTACCCTTCCCCAAAACTTCAGCGGAAGCCCTCAATAAATCCTCCAAATCGAACGCATAGTTACACCCCTCGAAGAAAACCAACTTATTACTCGCATCCTGGCTTCGAGAAATCGCTTTCTCGGGCGACATATTCCCCTTCTCCAATTTCCCGGAAAAACCCTCAACCGTTTTCGTTCGCAGAACGCAAACGAGCAATAGAAAACCGAAACCGAGAAGACCAAGAAACGAACTAGCTATGACTATTCCGAGCAAAGCCCGTTCGCTCAATTTCCCGTTTCTCGAACCGTGTTCGTGCGGAGCTAAAACGATAGGCGAACTAACGAACGTGTAATCCAACAAAGACTCGTTATTACCGTAAAACGCAGACTTCGGAAACCTACGAAGCGATTGAGGCACACTACCGACAAGGTTATTGTTGGACAAATCAAGAAGCTGCAAATTCGGTAAGTTCAAATCGGGCACCTCACCGGAGAGTGAGTTGTTAGCAAGATTAAGTGCAATGAGCCGACTCAAACCCGACAACGACGGAGGGACGCTACCGTTGAACCGGTTACCGGACAAGTTAACTATGGTTAAGTTCTTCCAAACAGAGAAGTCTAGAGGTAAATTGCCGGAGAAATTGTTGTGCTGAAGATAAATAAAGGTTAGGTTTTTAAGGTTACCGAAATCGAGAGGGAAGGAGCCGTTAATATCGTTGGATCTGAGGCTCAAGATCTGCAATGCCGATAACCGGGTCAGGGTATTATCCGGAATGGGTCCCTGAAACCCGAACCCGGGTAGCCGGACCGAGGTTACTCTGCTCCCATCTTCGCTGCAGGTGATTCCGGTCCAGTTCTTGCAGACCGGGAGCTGCGAGTTCCAGTTCAAAGGCCGCGAATGGCGGAGGTTGTAAGAGAAGTCGAGCAGTGCTTGCTTGTCGGTTTCGAGAAGGGTTTCTTCTGCTCCGGCGAGGCTGCTGCGGTGGGTTTGTGACAGGAGGAGTAAAACTCCGGCCAAGAAATGGAGCTTCTCCATTAATTCAAGACTGGGTTTTTATCTTTTTCTTTCTTCTTTGTTGGTTGGCTATGGAGTATTTATTATTATTTTGAACTAGTAGTTGTACATAATTCAAATTAAAGAAGGGATCTTTTTCTGGAACAAAAGGTGAGAGACAAAATATATATAGACATTTTATTACATATCAAAAGGGAGAAAGATTTGAAGGGTCCGAGAATGGTGTCTGTCTGAAGGGAAAAAGGTAGTGTGAGATTCTTGAAATGGGCTTTTGAAATGGAGCTACCAGAGTTTGAATTGGGTCGGATCCGGGTCAAAAAGGTGTGATTTTTTCCTTTTTTTTTTTGTAAAGGAAAGCACACAAGAAACAAGAAGCAAGAAGCAGAAGCAGAAGGTTTTCTTTTTGTTCTTTATTACACTGTTCTTTTGGGTTGAGTGCAAGAACACCAATTATCATAGAACTAGGAATTCTTTCACCCTTCTTTTTTTCTTTTTTTCTTTTTTTTTTGTAATAATTTTTTATTTATTTTATTTATGTATTATTTTATTTTATAGGGAAACAAGAAGTTAAGTACAGCTAGTGTACAATTTTTCTCTAGAGAATTGAGCAATTTGGTGTGGGGGAAACAAAACAAAGAAAGATCCAAGAATAAGGTTTAAAAAAAAATTGTGGGGATTCTTTATTTCTATACCTTTCAACCTTTTGTTAATTTGTTATGTCTCTTTATTCGATTTTTTTTTTGAAAATTGAATTTGCAAGAATGAAGTTCGATAATCTCGATTTTATATACGGTCAAAAGGTTTTTAATCGAGTTAATTGCAAAAAAAAAAAAAAAAAAAAAAAAAACCCTCTTTGAGCTATTTTGATTTACTAAAAAAATCTATAAATATTTAAATTTGGAGCAATCAATTTTTCATTAATGATTTTTAGTATAAAATAAGTATTTATTTGTCCACACTAATTTATTTGTTTTGTTTAGGAACATTAGCATATGATGGACAGGTATGAGATAGTGAGTGATGAGTACTGCAAGAAAGGACCAGCAAATTTATGAATAATATCCTTTTTTTTTATTTATTATTTTATTATTTTATTTTTTATTTTTTTATATGTATAATTATTTGAATTATATCCGTATCATTTGTAGGGTAAGCTACAAATATACCGAGTGGGGACTCTACGTACGTGCTATATCATAATCATTATTTTCTATTTTTATTACATATAAAAATATTAAAATAATAAATTGAAAAAAAAAGAGGAGAAAATAATCATCATTTTCCTAATAGTGGCATAGAGACTTTGATTCGTTACCATACAAATTGGGAAGTGATTATTCCACTTTTGGATGTCACTCATTTTCTAATAGTAGCATAGAGACCTGAAATTATATATTTTCGGAAATTAAAATCTGATAAAAAAAATCATAATCTCACATATATTCCAACTCCAATTCAAAAAAAAATATTGAAACGAAAATTGGAATTGGATTTTCGGATTGAAAAATATTGTGTCAAAGTTGGAAAAATTGGGGTGAATCCGATCGAAAATCAGAAATTCCATTTCAATTTAAAACACTAAATTTAATAGCATGTGTTATCAATTATATGGTAGCTAGTTGTTTGTACACATGTATTTTGGAATTCAAGTTTATAGAATAAGATGAGGTTCTAAATACAAAAGACAATCAATTGAGTTTATTACAACTTTTCAAACATGTCACACGATTTCATGACCCGTCTTAATTTTGGTACTTTATAATCTTAATAAAGAAAGTTATATGTTTGGAATTTTGCATATTTGCATTCTTATCCTTTTATTATTATTATTTCATTTGTTTTATTTCATAAATACTATTTGTAATTTTTAATAAATTGTTGGGTTGGCACTGCTGATGACTTCTATCATTTGATGGATGCATTTCATTTATTTTATTTGAAGTCCATTGTTTATTTAATTTCTTATAGACAACTATTAAATACAAAATTAGTGATTTTTTTATTTTAATTTTCCGAATCATATTACAAATAAATAAATATAAAGGGTAACACGATTTTTTTTAATAATCAAGTATAAATAAGTCTTCTTAAATTTTTTTTGTTTGATGGTTTCGGAAAAATAAAAAAGAATTAGATTCTTTAAAATAAACTTGTAACGTATAAATATATTTATTGTCATAAATTTATTAACAAATCAGAGTGGCGCAGCGGAAGCGTGGTGGGCCCATAACCCACAGGTCCCAGGATCGAAACCTGGCTCTGATATAGAGTGGCTTCCTATATCTGATTATTTCTTTTTTGCAAATAAAATTATCTATTTTCCTGTTATTTTCATTATTTATTTTTGCCAATAGAGAAAACAAATAATTATTCGTCAATCAATAATATATTATTATACATATACATTTAAATATGAACCTAAAATTGAACAAATTTAGACAATTTTCATTCAACAGCAGTTATTCTGAAAGAGTGTCAACAAATATTACACCTTCAAAAATTTTAAGACAACACCAACTTACAAGAATTAAAAAAAAATTAAAAATCAAAATTTAAAAATAAAAAATTACAAGAATAATATGAATACTCATACTTCATACAACACTCTACAATCACTTGCATCAAAATTAGCCTTGTTGATTATTATTGCATTGGCTCTTCTTCTTCTTCTTGTTCTTCTTCTTATGCTATTTGATGAGGTGGCACAATAAATAAGGCCACCAAAACAACAGTACCATGTTAGTTACTTTACTCCTATTTTAGTATTTATTTATTATCTTCTTTTTCTCGAACGAAAAAAAAAAATAAAAATCACTGTATTGAGGCCGTGACAGATAGCTCGACTCTTCCGGTCCATTCTTCCCCTGGTTTTAGAGTTATCGGCTTCTCAATTGCAGCTGCATCAACACATAGCATGTGTTTGTACTCATCGTCACCAAAATCCACTATAGCTCTCGATTTTTTGTCCCATGGATTCCAAACAACTGTCACAACCCATTTCAAATCAAGATTTCGAAACAAAAAAATTAATAATAACAATATAATATGGTCTCTCGTTTGGTTTTGAAGATAATCTTCCAATTTGACGGCCGGCCCAAAAAGTTATTGGACTGATCAAACATCCAATAAGGTCCAATTATTTGATTAATCATGCCTAATTTTACCAACCAAACGAGCCCTTATACATGTACGTATTGTTATAAATCGATCTATTGGTACTTACCAATATCCGGGAGCCCTTCCTTTCTTATCACGAAAGTCCTCTTTTTCTCGTGGTCGAATATTGCAACGGCGTCTGAAGAACTAAGGTAAACTCGATCCACCTATGCACCACAAATATACTTTCGTAAAAATCTATAGTTCAAATAAGTGGATTGTATTATCTTTTATTTTTCATTTGCTATTTGTTTTAAATGGCAAGTCCTCGTTTGGTTGGGGGTAGGGGTGGAAATCGGACGAATCTGATCAAAATTAGCACTTTCGGAGAAAGTCTGATTTTTTTTTAAGAAAAGTGGAAAACTGATTCCAATTTCGTTCCAAAACAAACCGGAAATCGGAATAAAAAATTTGTTCCATAATCGGAAATTTTTGGATCGGGATCGTCGGAATTAAGAAAATTTCAATTTTTAGTAACCTAAAATATAAAATACATAATGATTTCGGTATTATAAGTGTATTTTCCAGAAATATTATTGAAAAATAAAATCGGATTGAAAATTGGAATCTCATATGTATTCCAATTCCGATCCAAAAAAAAAAATCGGAGTTGGACTTTGTTTGATTGTTTGGTAAACCCACAATGGTCCAATAAAACAAATTTTATGAGATTATTTAATCTTATCTTAGGAACCAAACGAAGCCCACGGGAATATGAAACATAAGAAAAAATGAGAAGAAAGAATAGTGTTTTACCTCGGATTCAAATGTTAAGGCGTCCCCTTGTTCCGTAAACCGTTCTCTGTTGCAAAGGTTGTCGAGATAGTCGAGAGTTTCCAAGCCCTCTACTCTTACTTCACTGTCGTTTCAAACCGACATTTTTTTAGCCGCAATTTTACGTGTTTGATTAAATCTAAAGAAACTATATTTTTTTTTTAAATCAAAATATTTACCTAATATCCGAGACGGCAAAATACGTGTGGTGGGCAAATGCGAAGCTAAAAGGCTTGCAATTAAAATTCCGAACCCGTGATATCAGACTGAGGTGTCCATCCACACTCAAAATCACCCTAAGACGGAGTTCGTAACTGAAATCAAATTTAAAGAACTATTAACCATAAATTACGGAGCAAATAAAAATTACCGAAATAATAATTTGTGGATTTATTATTACCTATGAGGCCAAATCTTGAGATCATCATCGGATGATGTAAGAAGCAAGTCAATGAAAGTTGTGCTGTTCGAATCAACGGATTGAAAGGGTGGGGGATTTTCATCTACGGCCCACATTCGATTCCTCGCAAATCCATGTTGCTCGAGTGTCCCGCGGTTTCCGAACTTAAAAATCAAGAAAATCGCAAACACATTTTGTATATCAGCAAATAAAAAATAAAAAAAAATTAAAAATTAAATCAAGAATCTGACATATTTTCTTGATTGCAATACCTGTGGAAAACAAGTAGGAATTCCTCCTCTCACAGCAGCAGGTGGTTTCAATTTTGACTGTAAATCGACGTGTGATTTTATTATTATTGCAGATAAAACATCGAATTCATGGTAAAATACTATGCAATGATTATGGCAATAAATTAATGATTTAAAAATCAGCGGCACACCTTATTGCTCGTGAACAATAGTTCTTCGTTGCGTTCGTTTTTCCAGGATCGGACTTGTCCTCCGTGAAGACTAACCTGAAAATTTTGAAATTCATCAAGGAAAAAAAAATCAAAATCAGAATTTGAATCTTGAAAATATAAACAAATCATTCGATGAATATATAATGTAATGATTATAATGCCAAAATGGATCTAACCCGTGCTGAAGCACCGCGTGGACTACGAAGAATAACCTGCGGGATTCCATTCTCATCCTTTGTAATTTCAACTGCAGAATGTTCCATTTTCTTCTTTTTTTTCAAGAACACAACAAATTCAACCTATTTAGTAATCTCTCTCTCTCTCTCTCTCTCTCTCTCTCTCTCTCTCTCTCTCTCTTACACACACACAGAGACAGCCCACAAGTTACAGGATTTTATAGTTGCTAACAAATCCCAATTCTAACTCAGCAATTACAGAAGTAGTTGAAACTCAGAAACAGAGCCTTATCTTGATATCCTTTCTCGTGAACAATAACCCAGTTTCTTGTGAATCCCAACACAATTTCTAACCACCAACCAAACAAATTAAAAATAAATAAATAAAACGAAAAAAACCCTCGATTTTACTCACCGCCACAACAATCAAGAAACCCTCAAAACCCAATTATTGATAACAATAGTGCGACCCACAAACCAAAAATTCATGTAATTACAAAAAAAAAAAAAAACAAGAAAGGTCAGTTCTTTGAACATAAAGAATTCATTTTTTTTTAATTAGGCGAAATTAGGGTTTAATAAGAGGGGGGAAATTGAAACTGTGGAAGGAAGTAAACATGGGTGTAAGAGAAAGCCCTTTTAAGGAGAAGTTGGTCCAAGTTTTGATTAATTGACTTTGTCACCATTTTTCTTTCAATATATAAAAATAAAATAAAAAAGATAAAAAAAAAATCAAGAAAATGGAAAGGTCGTATCTTGAACAGATCTTGAAGAGACCCACTAATTATTATTATCAGCCATTGATCTTTCGGTTTTGGATTTAGACAAAAAAAAAAAAAAAAATTACTAATTTAATTAGATGAGAGTAAGCAGATACCTCAGCATCATGTCTGAAAATCCCAACAAAATTACCTGACTTAACCGTTTTCTAAACTAGGGGTGCATGTTTCTTTTGCAGGAGTATACTTCCATCATTTTCATTCCTCTATTTTTAACTAAAGTAGTCATTTTTATGGAGCTTCTAGTGTAAACGTCTCGTTCAATGTTACATCGGATGATTTTTTATCGTTGATTTACACGCACTAGTGTTTGTGTGTGTATATGAATGGTAAAGATCTATTCGATCATTCCCTCATTTTTAACTAATAAATTAGTCATTTTTATTGAGCTTCTAGTGTAAACGTTCCGGTCAATGTTACATCGGTTGGGTTTAACCGTTGATCTATACACACCAATATGGGTGTGTGTTTTTGTGTTGTGAATGGTAAAAATCTACCTGACGTATTTCACCTGATGTAGTATAATGTAAACTGATCCAAGACTATTTCTATGCAACATCTAATTAAGGCTATATTTAATGGATTTTTACCGCTAATCTACTACGCAAACCAATGTGTGTGTGTATATGTCATTCGATGTAACATAGTATAAACTTTAATGCAACCAGGAGTTGAAATTCGTGGATCCGTGCTTGAATGCATATTTTACACACATTTGTGTATATATAATAGGTGCATGTTTGAATTTATGGATAATATGTTACTGTGAAAATTACAGTTTTTATCCCTCAAGTTTGCATTAATTTTACATTTGGTTCATATATCATATTCAAAAAATACACATTTGGTCCCTCGTGTTTGAATAATTTAATACTTTTGGTCATTTCTGTCAATTTACCTTTAGTTCATCAGTTAACGTAGTGACGGGCATACACATGATTATGTTAATACTAATAGAAAATTGGCGGAAAAGACTAAACGCGTTTAATTTTAAAAACATCAGGGACCAAATGTGTAAATGTATAATTGGTGCAAACTTGAGGGACTAAAATTGTAATTTTCCAATATATTACTCAATGTATTTTACCTCTTTTAATAATTACAAGATCATAGTTCATAAATGAATTATTGACTTTGGAATTCTTTAATTCAAATAGAGAAACCGGTCCACAGCCAAGCACACCAAATTCAGTGCATGGAATTATTAGAGATTCACAAGCAGATAAAATTAGTGATAAAAAGGTATATAATTGATTGAAATAATACTTATCCACATATAATTGTTTTCTATTTTGTTTGTAGATAATCTAATGAACCAATAATAGTTTAAAGATCAAAATGGACAATTATTATTTTATTTTTTTCAAGGACATAAATAATTGCAGCCGGTATTTAAATTGAGAAAAGTCATATATATACTAATTGGCCCCATATTGGGATTTAAATGCAAAGATACATTTGTCAATATGCCCAACTAGGTCCATATATTGGCAGCAATTGTATTTTTCTTTATTTTTATTTTTATTTTTATTTTTGAGAAATTGAGTGATTATATAAATAAATAAAAAATTGATGAACGTATTATTTAATTACTCGTTGAGGATTAAAAAAAATGAATTAAGGTTTGTGGATATATTGGCTGGCGCACGTATTGAATATGGGATACAAGTCCTAGGATTTGTTCAAAGATTGTGTCACGACAAACTTTGGACTTGGTTTTTTTGGTTATTTATTTTAGTCAAGCACAATGGTTTGAACTTTGAAGAATATAGGAAAATATTTCCCAAGTAAAAAAGGCATGTGTTTAGTGTGGTTAGTGAGTCTTGTGAGCCAACTCGATCGATAAAAAATGAATTCAAATTCGAAAAATATGAACTCGAACTCGAACATGTGAGCTTGAGCATTCTGATGAGCTTACTGGGTCGTTTTTCTTTCTTTCCTGTATATATTTGGATATTTTATATATATAAAAAAGTTTACTAATTATGATAATTGATCATGGGCCTTTTATTTTAGTTTTTAGAGATGAAGACTCCTCCATCCGCTTTGATGGATTGAAATCCAATGGGCCAATACCTATGTGCAAGTCCACACACAAATACCATAAAAATCCAATGACATTTTAGGATTCGTTTGCTTACCTACATTGGATAAGATGAGATTAGATTAATAATCAGTAAGATGTTTGATTCGTTAGATTAAAATTTATACTAAATTTGTTAAAATTCTGGTATTAAATATGAATTGTCTAAAAAGTTATTTAATTAACAAAATTAATATATTATTTTAAGGATATAATTGCCTTTTTTCAATTTTAATCACCCCTACAAAATCGCAGGGGTAGGTCGAGCTTTAAGTCTAGTAGCGGACTTGATTAAACACGAATCTTATCAACCAAACATCTTATTAACGTCTACTATTTAGTTAATAGAGCTTAATAGCACTATGCAAACGAGGCCTTAATATATTCAAAAAATTCCTTGTAGGACAACTTAGTCTCAAAGAAAAATTAAATTGGAATTAATGATGCGAATTATAAGCTCCATGAGCTCATGAACTGCCCGAGAGCCCCCCCAGCCCTCGACAGTTCCAAACAAGGCAACTCAAAGTGACGCGAGCGAGATGTTACGTGTGAGGTTCTTCATGATATACCATATCCATTAGCTAGCATGGTGGGAAAAAGAACGAGACGAGAGCCCTCTGAAAAATTTCGATCGGAGCCGTCTTTTACGGAAAGAGAAGAAACGCCTCTCATAGGGAGAGAAAACCCTAAAAGAAAAGAGGTCAAAAGTTCATTTTATATCATAAGAAATGTGTACTCTTCAAATTTCAGATTTTTTTTTTGCTTGTGTAGATTCTTCGAACATCGTTGGAAAGCAAAATCGAAGGCTGAAAATGCATGATGTTTTAAAGCCGTTCATTTGGAATATTCTATACAAAAAAGTTTTCCCATTGTTGGTGATGATACTCGCATGCAATGATGAAAGAGATCACTCATCATAACCTAATTAATTAACAAAACTTTGCACTTCAACTATATATATTTATATATAATTAACGGTCGGAGTTAGGTTAAAATCCCAACCGTTACATTCGATCAAGAATCGATTACAATAGTGTTCATAGTGACTATACAAAATGTTGAAATAATGGAATCCACCTCGTTTATTAGGTTGTAAGTCGACACCATATGGTTCATCGTTATTATAAGCTCGAAATCTCAAATATAAACTCAATGCAATATTATTGGATCCGCACATAATTATGAGCGTCGGAGGATTTTCGTCGGGATTTCTCTGACGCTTGTTTACGCAATCGACGTGCAATTTCAAAAAGTATCGATCCGTTTCAAAGATTAATTCGAGGTGGGCAAGAAAATTAAATCTTGATCCATATCAGTGATAAATCAACTGGAACAAGAAGAAATTAAATAAGCTTTGAAAAATGGAATTTAGAAAAGAAAAAAAAAAAGGAAAAAGCATGACGCCTTGGCTGCTGACGTGTCAGCGATCCAAGATGCTTCGAAATACTAAATCTAATGTTGTTTCAAGATTTCTGGACCACCACTCTTTTAGTAGCAACCTAGTTATTTTTCTCATTATTATTGTTTTTTTTAATTTTTAATTTGTAATTTTTAATTATTAAATAGTACCGACTCTATAAATTGGGAGGTGTCACGCAAATTTCAGTCCCAAACAGTTTATACTAATTTCAAATTTCAGATATATAAATTTAAATATTCGTCTCTCTCTCTTAATAAAATCTCCGAGTTTCGAAGAATACATTCAGGTTTCTGTCTCTATCTCCGCCTACAAACACACACACACACACACGAAAACACACTTGTATTCACACAGTGGGGAAAAGAAAGAAAAAAAATAGTAACACACACACAGCACGCAATAGTTTATACATACACATCAAAGAAGAGATCTTGATCGATAAATTACGAGAATGGGAATATGCAATCGGTGGGAGTGTTAGGAAATTCGGCAAATTAGACGAGGAGGCAGGGGCATTATCGTCTTTGAGGCATCGGAGTGAGGGTTCTTCTTCCGCGTTGCTTCGTTCTCAACACGTTTCTGGATTTGGGGTTTATCGTGTGAAAAGACAAATTTGCCACTCGTGAATCGTGATCGGACCTATAAAGTCAACATAACCATATTTGATTTTGAGGTTAGACATATATATATATATATAATTTATTTTTTATTTTTTATTATTTTTTTAATTTTTTAAGTCTCCATACCGACTTAGAGCTACTATAATACATATGGTTTTCAGAGTTTTGGATTTATATAGAAAATGTAAGCTGCAATTCTTTGAATTTTTGTGCCACACTGTGCATAGAAGTAAACTGTAGACTTTGTTCTTAGTTGACTATAGATATTGATTTTTGTGTATATATATGTAATTAAATGAATTCCATGAAATTCATCTAGACTTAATATGCAGATATTGAAGTGAGAAGCAGCTGTGTTTTTTTTGCTACAAAAATGGCTTCCAATGGAACAGTAAAATGTCAACCGCCGATGAAAGCGGCATCGAACGGCGTTTTCCAAGGGGACAATCCCCTGCATTTCGCTCTTCCGTTGTTGATCATACAAATATGCTTGGTCGTCGTTCTTACGAGGGTGCTCGCGTATTGTCTAAGGCCACTCAGGCAACCGCGCGTCGTTGCCGAGATTATCGTAAGAGTTTCCTATATGATAAACAAGATTCTCTGTTTCGTAATTCTTGATACTGAATTTCGATTATGATTCCGTGTATTTTGACAGGGAGGAATTCTACTAGGACCTTCGGCTTTAGGGCGAAACCAGAAATACCTGCACGCTGTTTTCCCGCCTCAAAGCCTCACGGTTCTCGATACGATAGCCAATCTTGGTCTCCTATTCTTCCTATTCCTCGTAGGGCTCGAGCTCGACCCAAAAGCTCTCCGACAAACCGGTAAAAAAGCACTAAGCATCGCCCTAGCAGGAATCACTCTCCCGTTTGCATTAGGTATCGGCACTTCATTTGTCCTTAGAGCAACTATTTCCGAAGGAGTAAGCCAAGGCCCATTTCTCGTGTTCATGGGAGTTGCCCTCTCGATCACGGCTTTTCCAGTCTTGGCTCGTATTTTAGCCGAGCTCAAGCTCTTAACAACCGATGTAGGCCGAATGGCCATGTCAGCAGCAGCGGTTAACGACATCGCAGCTTGGATTCTACTTGCTCTGGCAATAGCACTTTCCGGCACGGGGCGTTCGCCCCTCGTCTCTATCTGGGTTTTCCTATGTGGATCCGGCTTCGTAATCCTCTGCATATTCTTGGTCCCACCTGTTTTCAAACAACTAGCAAAAAGATGCCCTCAGGGCGAGCCGGTGGACGAGATTTACATATGTGCCACTCTGGCGGCTGTTTTGGCGGCAGGGTTTGTTACCGATGCAATTGGAATCCACGCGCTTTTCGGTGCTTTTATTCTCGGTGTTCTTGTGCCAAAAGAGGGTCCGTTTTCCGGTGCTCTTGTTGAGAAAGTGGAGGATCTTGTCTCGGGTTTATTTCTTCCTTTGTATTTTGTGTCGAGTGGATTGAAAACTAATGTGGCCACCATTCAAGGAGCTCAGTCGTGGGGCCTACTTGCGTTGGTTATATTTACCGCGTGTTTCGGGAAAATTGTCGGCACTGTTGTGGTTTCTCTCTTGTGCAAGATTCCTCTCAAAGAGGCGCTGACTCTCGGTTTTCTGATGAACACTAAAGGCTTAGTCGAACTCATCGTACTCAACATCGGAAAAGACAGAGGGGTAAGTAAATAAATAACTAATTTTTTTGTTCACTTGGCTAATTAGTAGTTAGTATTCTGATATTCTCTCATGATCTTTTATCTGACATTTATGAAAATTTGTAGGTTTTGAACGATCAAGCTTTCGCAATCATGGTTCTGATGGCTTTGTTCACGACATTTATTACGACACCTATCGTCGTGACAATATACAAGCCGGCCCGGATGGCTAGATCGGATTACAAACACAGAACTATTCAGCGAAAGGAAAGTCAAACTCAGCTCAGATTGTTGACTTGTTTCAACAGCACGAGAGATATTCCGAGCTTGATCAATCTCATAGAAGCCTCACGTGGTACCGGAAAACGCGAGGGAGTACTCCGTGTCTACGCAATGCATCTCATGGAGCTCTCGGAGAGGTCGTCCGCTATACGTATGGCTCACAAGGCGAGGAAAAACGGGATGCCGTTTTGGAACCGGGTCAAAGATTCCGACCCGACCCAAATCGTCGTCGCCTTCGAGGCCTTTCAGCATCTAAGCCAAGTGTCGGTTCGACCGACAACCGCGATATCGTCCATGTCATCAATGCACATCGACATTTGTAATAGTGCAACGAAAAAGAAGGTGGCGATGATAATTCTCCCGTTTCACAAGCACCAACGGGTCGACGGGTCATTTGAGACTTCACGGGTAGGGTTGAGGCATGTGAACAAACGGGTTCTCGAGCACGCCCCGTGTTCGGTTGGGATTTTTGTTGACCGGGGGCTCGGCGGAACTTGTCAAGTAGCTGCGAGTAATGTGGATTATAATATAACGGTCTTTTTCTTCGGTGGGCGTGACGACCGTGAGGCTGCATCGTACGGGCGGGTCATGGCGGAGCATCCCGGTATCCGTCTGGACATTGTCCGTTTCGTTGTGGGCCCGGGTGTCGGTGGAGATTCGGTGCGGGTGGATATTGGTGGTGGTGGTGATGAATCAAGATCGGCTGATGAAGTGTTTATCGCGGAATTCGAGTCGAAAGTGTCGAAGGATAATGGTTCGATCAGGTTTGAAGAGTTTGAGGTGAGCGGTGCATCGGAGGCGGTGGAGGTGATGCGGCGGTACAATCGGAGTAATCTGATTGTGGTGGGGAGAGTGGCGGAGGGGGAATTAGTTGAAGCGCTTAAGGGAAGAAGCGAATGTCCGGAGTTAGGAGCGGTGGCGAACTTGTTGATTGGTTCGCCGGAGTTTACAGCGTCGGTGTTGGTGGTGCAGCAGTTTTGCGGCCAACTCACCGGAGATTCTCTGAGAACTCTGAAACAGGGAGATGCGCCGGAGGCTGAGGGGGAATCTGATTCACACTGATTATATGTAATTGTTTGTTCATTCTCAAGAAGAAGATGTGAATAAGTGT
Source organism: Erythranthe guttata (assembly GCF_000504015.1). The sequence continues at coordinate 812,956 of NW_012194820.1, forward strand.
ACAATCACTTCAAATATTCTTATAACAGAAAAAACCACTTACAATATTTCCCTTTTTTTTTTTTTTTTTTGAGTATTAAGAAAGTCAATTCAATTACATGGAGATGTGAAATCGCTAGGATTAAATTGGTCCACAATACAAATGAATAAAAAAAAATATTGTATTTTGGTACAATTATTCAACTAAACAATTTTTTTTTGTCACATGTAGTTAGTCATTAATTCGATTTCCGGGGATATCCGTAAATGAATCGAATTGAACCGAACTTTTGATGTTCAAATTTATTTGAATTTTTATCATTTTTAATCGATTTTTTATAATAATTATTATTTTTTTAATTGAACTCGAGTAAAGTTGAGCTTCTTACCTTTTTGGAACTAAAATATACGTTCAAGTTTGTTTGCTTTACTAACAAATCGAGCTCAATCAAACTTTTAAGAGACAATTTTGAATCAAATGCCGAATAACTTAATTTGATCCATATTACATCATTACCCTTCTTAATTTACTGATTCTATTTTTTTTGCCATTTTCATATATATATATATATATATATATATATATATATATATATATATATATATATATATACAGTCACCCCTGAAGTATGGCCAAATTACGAAAAAATCCCATCTTGTTTGGGTAATTACAACACCCCTTCCTTTTAAATATTTTTTACATAAAATTTATGTAATTTGGTTATTTACTGAACCAAATCGTATATTCAGTTCGGTAACAACATGAAATATTGCCGCACCAAAATTTCGGTTGGGTTTTACCGGTTTAATATCCCTAAATTTAACTCTGGAGGGGTATTTTCGTAAGATAATACATAGTTGCGGGGGTGACTGTAATTACCCAAACAGAATGGTGATTTTTGTAATTTAACCATAACTCAGGTGGTTGGCCGTAATTTGCCCTTATATATAATTTATTTTTCCTCTTATTTGCAATGTTCTCAGAACCGGACCGGACATAAAACCGGCTAGGCATTCGGGTCACGGTTGGACCGGTTCAACCGGGTTCAACCCGGGTATTTTATTTTTTGTTATTTTATAATTATTTACAAATTTTAGTACTTCAAAATTATTAATTTTCTATTTATTTATATATTTGACTCCACTTCTTCACTATAAATACAATTTTCTCTATTTATTTATATATTTCAAACAATTTTTTACTTTACAATTTTTCTTATTAATTAAATTCACTTGTCCTTTTTTCTCACTCTTGATTTCCACGCCACATCCTTCCCCTTCCCCTTCCCCTTCCCCACTCTCTCTCTCTCTATTCTCTCTCTCCTCTGCAAATCTTCAAAGCAATCTGCCCTCTTTTTTTCCTCTCCCTTTTTCTTTCTTTCCCAATTTTCTTCTCTACACATCTCTTCATTTCCGGCGACATAGTAACTAGATCCGATTTTAGTCGACGTTTATCGGCCTTCACCCCAAGATTCGGCATTTACAGTCCAGATCCGGCCACCCAACACTTCGAAAAGCACCATTTCAGACAAAAACCGGGGTCTTCCACCGGTTTCCGATCGAACCGGCGGTTTTTACTCTCTGACCCGGTTTTTGATTTCTCCGGTTTTCATCGTTGAACCAGACCGCCAAGATGCCGGGTCGCGGTCGAACCGGTCGGACCGGCCGGTCCGGTCCGGTTCTGACAACCATGCTTATTTGAGCACCTTTAATAGAAAAACGGCGTCGTTCAGCTGATTTTCAATTTTTATCTTAGCGTGGGTAAATACTTATCTGGGTAAAAATAACTGATTAAACATTTTCATATTTCAATTTATCAAACGAAATTCATTTTTCTTGACTTTCATTTTTCAAGAGACGAAAATTCCCTTTGGGGAGGAAGAAGCCTCATGGATGCCGCGAACTCCGCCACCGCCGCCTCCAGCTCCGCCACCTCCGACGCCGTTAAGGGGGTAAAGCTTGACTTAACCCAAACCTACATTACATATAAAATATCTAGTAAATTTTACACGCTTAGTATCTGTGATCGCATTACGATGTTTATAATCCTTAATCCGTAATAATCCGACCTAAATTTCCGATTTCCGCTTGCTTATATTTTATCTCGATTAACTGATTATCTCCGGTATCGATTGTTTATCAAGGATTTAGGGAATTATTACTTGTTGACTTAGTATTTTGATTTTGCATGTATTTTGATTTAGGGGATTTTAAGTTGCTTAGAACTGTACGGACTATGATCTCGCTTTGTGCTTGTTAAGATGCGCAAATCGTCTTCGTGTTAGTGTTCGTTGAACGAGAAGGATATAGAATTGAGTATTGTGTGCTTGTGGTAATGGATAATGATGTTTAATTTTTTTTTTTTTTTTGATTGGGTAGATGGTATTTGATTTTAATTACTTTCCGCCCAATCTTATTGCTCTCTCATGCAAGCCCCTTCATGATTTGATTTTGGTTATACGTGTGCTGAAAAAATGCAGGAGGGTAACCACATGGAATCTGTTAGTGGTGATCTTGAAACGAATTGTTGGGGCTGTGGACTTCGTGTTCTTGTTTCTCGTACCGCGTCTGTGTTTAAATGTGGGTGGTGTGGAGCTATAACAAAGCAAAATGTGGCGAGAATTGATAGCAACTACACTCGGTTTAGACGCTTGAGGGACCAGTGCTTTGTCAGCATCGTGCTTCTATTCATGCTCTTCTTTACATGTAAGCACGGCTTGTACCTTGATACTTAATTGTCCTGTTGACCAGCTCACAATTAGACGTGCATAATAGATTCTCGTCAACATGGATTTTGTCGGCACGTAAGAGTTTTAAGTTTAACTGTTGCACGACCCGACAGCTCGGTACTTCTCGAGCTCCACGTGTTATTCCAATTTCTGTTTTGGAAAATAATGCAAATATCGAAGATGACTTGCGCGATTACTTTGTATTTATTGAATCCGTTGTTTTGGCTAACATTCTTTTAACGGACAACTTGATGCTTTAATCGTCAATATAATGATATAAAACACAGAATGATGACCATATACTTATTTTCTTGATTTTCTGGATTTAGAGTATCTTGTATTAAAATCGATATCGGTGACGCAGGTGCTGGTATGTGGGCTGTTAATCCTATAATCTTCTCCGTCAGTTACTTCGTTGGTCTTCTCCACATCACACTAGCAGCAATATTATCCATCTCTACGTTATCATCATTTTGCCTTGCGGCATTTCGATCTGCCGGTACTCCACCGATGATACTATGGGGTAGCTATCCGGCAGTTGGGAAAGGTGGACTTGAAAATCATACGTACTGCCACTTTTGTTCAAAGCCGAAACCACCTAGGGCACATCATTGTCGTTCGTGTGGAATGTGCATACTGGACATGGATCATCATTGCCCTTTCGTAAGTTTTTAAATTTTAATTAGAAAATAAGACATTCATGTTTTAATCGGCAAGAAACTTCATGCACATTAAATGGCATTAGTTCTGCTATTACGAGCACTATTGCACTTCTGGGATTTTTTTTTGTTTTTTTTATAAAGGGTTAATTTATATAGTCATCAATTTTCTTGATTATATGCAGATTGGGAACTGTGTCGGTGCTGGAAATCATCGTCCGTTTATTCTCTTTCTCATATCTACAGTCATAAGTACACTTTACGTTGCTTTTATGACTTCCTTTGCTGCACTACATATATGGCCACCTCTAGAAGATAGGAGTGTCAGCCATATCAGTGGGGTTGTTAGTACCGAGTTCGTTTACAGAGTGTTGAAAGATAACGTTCTTTCATTTCTGAGATCGGCGGTTTTCCTATCTGCAAGAGGACTCGTTCTTGTTTACCTGTTTATATCTAGTGTGTCACTGGGAATTGGTTTGAGTGTGCTTTTGTGGCAGCAGCTGAGTTATATATACGTTGGTAAGACTTACTTGAGTCAACTCAGTGCAGTGGACAGTGAAGAAACGACGGAAAGGGATTGCCAGAATCTGGTTAGATTTTTCGATTGTCCGTATAATGCAGCGGCGTATTTGCCAAGTTACTGGAAATCGGGGAAAAGTCATAGGAAGTAAAGATTCCGAGGTGTGTTACATTCGTCTACATCAACTTTCATGAATTTGCAACTTCGTTTATTTTTAGCTTTGAATATGTCATTTTTGCATGAAATAGGTAAATCCCGAAGATGGTTGAATGTTAACTTTTTTCCGGCATATATTTTTATAGGTTAGAAAGGAACGACATTGTTCCCGGTACACTTGTGAAAGAGTTCATGAAGGGAGGATGGACTAGGAAAGTGCTAGAAATGCCGATAAGTAAATTTTGTAACCTGGTATAGTACACGTGTTATATGCTGAGCTGGCAACCGAAATTACGGATCAGCATTCAATATTGTAAGTTGTAGCCCCCTGTATTAAGTGTGTTGTGGTATATCTTTCCTTCATTGAAAAGAGCTTATAGAAAATATTGTAAGAAAAAGACATGTTTTTCGGGATTTTTTCTTCTTTCTCCCTTTGTTTCACAAGTCACAGAGCTTAGTGTATAGATACGAAAACCGATTATTCTATTTTTACGTATATCATCTACAAGATAGATTTTAATTCGTTAACGGGAGAGTGTGTTCTGATTTGGGTCGGTGTTCTTTATGCGAGTGTACTTAATATCTTAATACGCATTTGCCCGTACACGTTTTCTGCCGACTGATTTTGTCGATTTTCAGTTTGTTTCGGTACATATGTAGTGTATATACTTCTTGATGATGATACTTTCATCTCATATTTACATTCCAATCACACATTTCTAATATATTTAAATCCAAAAGCAGAATTTTAAAAAGAAAAAAAAATTTGAAAATAATTAAGCATACAAAGACAACTTAGGATTATTAGGAAGAGTTGTAGTTTCAAGAACAGGCAGAGTTCTGGTCCCTTCGGCACGTGGCATTTTGCTTCTAGAAATCCAACATGTTTCCAGAAACTCCCCTTCATCAGCTTCTCTCTCCATTTCTTGATTCCTCCTCCCGAAAACCGATCTAACCGCCACCGCGCCGCCCAACTCCACCACCATCAGCCCTACGAATCCGGCTGAAAACCCCATTATCCAAAACGGCCGCATCTTCTTCTCCGTCTCCCTCTTCTCCAACGGAACAACTAACGAAAAATGGCCTCGTTTTCTGCTATAACACACATTACTCGAACTAATCTCACTAATCAAAACCTCCCTGTAATCCCCGAAAGAAGCACATTTAACCATCCGATTGCTTTGTTTTAACGCAATTGAATCTTGGAATTCAACCGAAATGGGCTTCCCCATTGTGTTCAATTCCAGATTCGACAGGTTTCTGCTATTCAAATACGAAGCGTCGTAAACGAGAAAACCCACAACGGGGGTTATCATCGCGTAACCGGATATATTATAGTACAATGAAGACCAGTTTCCGAGGTTGTGGTATACTATGAGGAGCCTCTTGGCGTAAGGCACGGGGAGTGTTTTCGGCGGGATGACGAAATGGCTGAAATTTGCACCTTTTGTGAATAGGGTTTTGCTTCTGAGACCCACTACTGAGAGCTTCATTCCGGCGAGATTTGGCGGGAGAGTGGCGGCGTAGAGTTCGCCGGTGTGGGGCCGCCGCAGCATCATTACTCGGAAAGCGTGGTCGTGGAAAATGGCGTCTAATGATTCGTTGAATTTGCTGCTGCTGCTGCTGTTGTTGAAGGAATGGATCAAAGAAGGGAAATGAAATAACAGAAATAATAACCAGATGAAGTAAAATTTATTCATGTTGAAGCTTTTTTTCTATTTTATTTTTTGTGTGTGTTGATCATTCATAAGGGGAATCTCTCTTAAGCGCAATGCCCCATTATTCCTTTTATTTATTTATTTTATTATTATTTTTAAAAACTTTTTCAGGTTGATGACGTGGCATTTCCAACGGTAAAATTTTTGGGGACTTTTGTTGTAATGATAGAAAAGTAGAGAATTGTTTTCTTTTGCCGTAACTTTCCAGTTTTTATTTAGTGTAAATTACAGTCACCCCACTAATGTACTAACGTAAGATTCATAGTTGATGGGATAATTGTAATTATCCAAACATGAGAGGTCTTTTTGTAATTATACCTTATCTCAGGGAAAGTCCTAATTCACTCCCGATTTTTTTTTTGAGTTTCAATAATAATACTATAGTCATATTTATATTTCATATTTCAGTTTATACTATTTAACTAGAAAAAATATATGCTTATATATTGTTATGTTAAAGAAAATTAAAAAAAATAAATAGAATTTTGTTTTCCATAAAGCCACGTAATGATGACTGTTGCATCCCACTAACTGCGGTATCACTGCACGCCGATTTGTTCGATGCTACACCCGGTGAAAAACACCGGGTGGGTCTTCTGCTGCCACGTGTCTCTTTTTTATATTTTATAATAGATTCCTCGCTAGGGTTTACCTTTAGGGGTTTTAGAAAAATAAAAAAAAGAACACGTGGCAGCAGAAGACCCACTCGGTGTTTTTCACGGGTGTAGCATCGAAGGAACCCTGCACGCCGTGGTTACTTTTTTAGAGATGAATAATAATAATAATGAATGGTATTATAGAAAATTAATCACTATAGCCTAAACATAATCATCAATTTTATTTCAAGTGTAAATACGGTTGGCAGGGGTTTCGAACTTGGGTCAATTGACGCAAGTTCGCTTGCTCCAACCGCTAGACCATCAATTAGCGTGACGTGAAATTGAAAACACAAGAAATTTATTCATATTCAATTGAATGGATTCGTAAACGTTATAATTTATCTGATTAAATTTAACAATTTGTTAGATTCTTTTATTTATTAATTTATATGAATATGATCCAATTATCCAAATGTTATCAATAATTTAGTGAGATTTGCAATTTATCATGGGCGGAAGCCCATAAGTAAAACTTTTATATATGAAGCCCACTGACTAATTCATGTGAAAATGTGAAGCCCAAAAAATATTCGTCACCTTGTTAGATATATAAGAAGATGAAATTAATTAATTAATTAATTAATTAATTAACTAATTAATTAGTTAACAATCTACTAGACACTATGTATTCATGCACGTGCACATACTTTATAAATACACTTTACATATATATATGTATATTAGTTAATGATAAAAGATGACGTATAGATACAGATACATATATGCTTATAATTAGAGATTAGATAGTTATAAAGCATCTAGGTCACATTGCAAATATTAAGTACTTGTGAGACAAGCAAGAATCTCTTTAAAATCCACTTAAAATCACATCACCTTAGAGTGTATTTGTTGGAGTAAGGACAGCGCAGCGACTAATTACTCGTGTTCAGTCTCTTTCGTCGTCAGTATATTTTAAGTCCTGCTAACTGTATATATGTATGAGATATAAATCCGAACTCTCGTATAATAATTTGCAAACTACACGACAGACGTAAATCACAATAGATGAATTAATTGTGACAAGCTCGACATGACGATGTACCTTTGAATGGATTCGAGGAAAAATTAAAGTTATATCTTAATATTGTTTATTATATAGTTGCTTTATATATTCTTGATTCTTAAACAGTCAAAAAAGGTCAAAGTGTTGGCTTGTCCCTAATGTGCTTTAGGAATGAATTTAATGAAAAAAAAATATATAATTAATGGCTAATTTTCCGACATGAGGAATTTAATGATGGTACTCCCTCCGTCCCGATTTAAATGACGTTTTGGGTTGTTGCACACGTATTAAGAAAATCAATAAATGTGTATAGATTATAGTGAAAAATATAGGAAAATACTAATATATCCTTGACATTAATTATTTTACAACTACCAAATTAGGGGTGATAAAAGGGTAAAATTGAAAATAGTGCAATTAATGATGGATTGAAAATCTAAAATGACAAATAATTTGGGACAAAAAAAACTCTCTAAAAAGACATATAATATGGGACAGAGGGAGTATAATATATAGGATGATACCTACCACTTCAGAAGATGCAGGAGAAAAAAAAGAAAAGTTTAGAGGTATATCTCTAGATTGTACTTATTAATTACTAAAATAAGCACTAACCTTTTTAATTAAATATTATGCAAATCTAATTCCCAAAACCATTTACATGTACTTTGCATTTGTTGGATTCTTTTTTGACTCTTGATCTACTTTGGTGTACTTGGAGAATATATATATATATATATATATATATATATATATATATATATATATATATATATATATATATATATATATATATATATATATATAATTTTGGTTTTGATCATAGGCGAGAGAGGCGGTCGACTCGAACTCCTGATTTTTAGAAAAAAATAGCCCATAATATTTAAAGGGGAAATATGCAATACCCCCCTCATTTGAAAAATATTTTGAATTAAACCCAATTGACTTTAAAGACTTTTCCCATAACCCAAATTCTAATCTAAATTAGTGAGACCCCCCTTATCAGATATGATAAGACTAAAATGCCCCTATGTGTTAGGGTTTTAATTTTATTCCTCACACGTTCACACTCTTTCTCTCACGTTCACTCTCTCTGTTCTCTTTTTTTTTTCTTTTTTTTTTTTCTTTGCAGATCTGTATTACCGCCGCCGCTATTCATCGAGATTTACACCGGTGCCGCCGTTCTCCATCGATATTTACACCGGCGTCGCCGCCCTCCTTCTCCGTTTCACACCACCGCCATTATCCACTTACCTAACCGCCGATCACAGCCGCCGCCTAGGGTTCCGCCGTCAAACCTTCCAAAAAACTCATGTTGTATGGATATGTAGGTCTGTGTGTGTGTGTGTGTTTTGTATGTGTGTGTGAAATATTGTCTCTCTCTTTCTCTGTTATGTTTTTTTTTTCTTGAGATCTGTCTCTTGTGATTTTTAGATTTTTGGATCTCTTGCGACTTTGTATGTGGGTCTGTGTGTATATGTGTGAAATGTATATGTGTGTGTGTGTGTGTTTTGTATATGCGTGTGTGTGTTCTGTATATGTGTGTGTGAAATATTGTATGTGTGTGTGTGTGTGTGTGTGTGTGTGTGTGTGTGTTCTGTATATGTGTGTGTGAAATATTGTATGTGTGTGTGTGTGTTCTGTATATATGTGTGTGTGTGTGTGTGTGTGTGTTCTGTATATGCATGTGTGTGTGTGTGTGTGTGTCTGTGTGTGTGTTCTGTATATGTGTGTGTGTTCTGTATATGCGTGTGTGTGTTTTGTATATGTGTGTGTGAAATATATGTATGTGTGTGTGTGTGTGTGTGTGTGTGTGTGTGTGTGTTCTATATATGTGTGTGTGAAATATTGTTTTGTGCATGTGTTTTATTTCTGTATTTTTTGAATTTTTTTCTTTTTCAGATCTCTGTATTACAGTTTTAGATTATATTTGAACAACGGTAGTAATATGACTATAGTTATATTCGAATATGACTATTGTTGAATATGACTGTAGTCATATTCGAATATGTTCCATTTTATCGTTTCATGTTAACTTGTAATAACAAGATTCAAATTATGATTTTTTGTGTGGATGTTGATTGGATTGTTTTCGTAAATAATAGACAATCTTCGTTGTCGTCTTTTTTTTTTTCCAGATAGAACAGCAGTAACATGACTATAACATGACTATAATATGACTATAGTCATATTCGAATATGACTATTGTTGAATATGGCAGTAGTCATATTCGAATATGTTTTATCTTATCGTTTCAAGTTGACTTAAAATAACAAGATTGAATTGTGATTTTTTTTGTGGATGTTGATTGGATTGTACCACACAATATAATCGGATTTTTTAAGTTAAAAATGTAAAAAACTGCAATATAAATAAAGAATATGACTACAATTGAAATAGTCACATATAGTCACATTCGGCCTAATAAATCTGTTGAGAAAAAAAATTCAATTTTTTGTTTAAAAAAAAAATATTTTTATTAAAAAATATTAAAAAAAAATAAAAAAAAAAAAAAAAAATAAAAAATGCTTATATCCGAAATAATAAATAAATTTTTTTTTTTTATTTGGTTGTAGATTTTTAGGAATTAGGAAAAAAACAAAAAAATGAATAATTGGAACAAAATGTGCTAATTGATGTAAGGGTAGTATTGGGAATAAAATTTCTAAGGGTTTATCACAAAGAAAGATTTAAGGGCTGGACATATCACCATTTATTAGCGAGATGAGGGGCTTATCGCTAATGACCCCATATTTAAAACATATAAATAGTTGAAAGTTTTGAATAACTATAACTATAACTATATTATTTTACATAGTTTATGTATTTGTTGGAAATTGTTACAAGTTATCTTCCATTTGAATTGAATGAAATGTCTTAGATCAACTGTAATTTGTTAGATATAGAATTTTTCTATCAATTTTTTTCTCTTTCAATATTTTAAACTTTTCTCTAACTTTAAAGAGTCTCGCCAAGTTGAAATGTACTATATTTTGTTTTTACTAATCATATTTAACCAAATGTTTTATATATATATTTGCTTGTTTAACAATATTTCTATGACTATTTAAAAAAAAAATCAAATTTCTACCCCGAACCCTGTAAAATTTTGATTTACCTTGAGTTTATCATCAATACTTTAGTCATGTTTTCTAAATAAATTTAACCCATAATAAAAATATTACATTCTTGTATTATGACAAAACCCTGGATATATATATTTTCTGCAAATATTTGTACATGACAGTTAAAGCAATGGCAGCCCATCATGCACGCAGCGACCAAAACTTCAATTATTTCAGAGAATAAATTATCTTTCTGAGCACAACTCCTGCAGGGGAATAATTTAATTTCTCCATTAAATAATGCTGCCATATTAATTAGTTTTTAATAAATATTAATACTCCATTAATTCTATTATCAAAATAATAGAATTAATTTTGTCGAGCTTGTGTTAATTTTGTCGAGCTCGAGCTCGAGCCCAATCACTTTTTTATTTATTTTTATTTTTTAAAATATTTTTTAATTATGTTTTAATTATTATTTTATTATTTAAAATTATTTTAAAACAATACAAAATAAAAATTAAATTGTGATTATATATTTTTTTTAATATTGTATTTATTTCTAAATATTTATATATAACATATTAAATAAAAATACAAAAAAAAAATTATAATAAAAATCCGGCTCGCGAGCGAGACAACAAAATCCGGCTCGAGCCGGTCTCAGAAAGCTCGAGCTCGCGAGCTGAGAACAACTAAAATCCGGCTCGAACCCTTGTTGGCGGGAACCAAAAACCTGAATCGTACACGTGGACAGGTAAATTATAAC
>NW_012194820.1:824311-840080 GCF_000504015.1 Erythranthe guttata
TTCGTAATTTGATCTTATCAGGGAGGTTGTAGTAATTTGCCTCCCACTTATTTTCTTCAAAGTAAAGTAAAAGTGAAATACATATATATTTGATTATTTTGGGTCTGGGTTAATTTACATATACACATAATACCATATATATACATACACACATCAATTAATGTCTGTAAAATACAAAATAGGGTACTAATATATAAGACTAGTCGAAAGGGAAGGACAAGATAAATAATAAGCAGTGACTTGTCACAACAGTATTATTATTTATTTTATTTATTTAATTATTTATTAATGGGAATATTTGATAAGCTGTGACAACAAACAGTACTAGTAGAGAGAGAGAGAAAAAGGGTTTCTATTTTGATGAGCTGTAAAATATGATTGAAAGATGAAACTGTAAAAATAGGTGTGACAACTCAACCAAACTGTCTATTAATTCCAAATTTGCCACAGCAACAAACAACGAATATTATTATCAATTAATTATTTAAATAAAATTGAACAAAAAAAGTTGCCATAATAAAATTATTTAATAACTGTACCCATTAAATTATTTAATTTGAAAGATCGTTCAAGATTTTTATATTTATTTATTTATTAAAAAAATTATTTTACTAATTAATAAAAATATTTTTGAATATTAAGTTTTCTCACAAATTAAAAATATTTAATAAAAAATTAATATTGATGAGCAAAGACAAATTATTAATTTTTTATTTTATTTAATATGGTGAGAGTACATAATAATAATGAGTAAATTAAAAGAAAGGAAGGATGAAGAAACAGCTGTTTAAGAGGCAGGAGCATGTCATTTCATGGGACAACCCTATTTGTCCACTCACTCATATAATGCAGTGTGTCACTCTCTCTCTCTCTCTCTTCTCTTCTCTTTCTCTCTCTCTCTATATATATATACATATATCTGTGTGTATAGGTTTATGTAGTGAGATAAAGGATGATGAGGTAGCTTTGGTACTTGTGTGTATCTTGTTGTAACCTTTCTTCTTCCCCCCGTATACAAAGGGGGGCATCTACCCCCACTTTTCTCCATTATCCATAATTACTGTCTCATGCACACTGCACACTGCATTTCTTTCTTTTTTTTTTTTCTTTTTTTCTTTTTCTCTTTTTTAATTAGTTGTTACTATTAATTTTTTGTTTTTTAATTCATTATTGCTAATTTTTTTTTTAATTATATACGTAGATTTATAAATTCGATTTAGACAACTCTGTAAAAAAGTAATTTATTCTTAATTTCAAATATTTCGAGAATGGAGTAGTAGCAAGCTGTAAAGGTGACAAACAGTTTGTAATAATAAATAAATAAAATATGTAATAATAAAATAAAAAGAAAATGAAAATGTAAAAGGTTATAGACAACACATGCTTCCTAGCACAACCAATAATTGTTTAATTTCTCCATTTATAGATTCTTGGATTATATATATATATATATATATAATTCTATTGATCTGAATCGTAAGAGAAATTCCATTTGACATATATAATTCTACTGTTTTTTACGATATTAAAAATAAAAATTAGCATCTTATTTGAAATAAAACTAGTTATAAAAAGTAAACTAATTTTTTTTTTTTGGTATTTCGAATTATAGAACTTTACTAGAATATATTAATTACTATGAGATTAGGACCGAGAAAAAATTTAATTTACGTAAATACACGTATTTAATCCAGTTGAAAGGATTAGTGGGTGGGTGGGATTGACAGATGAGAAGGAAAAAAAATGTGATTGGACAAAAAACTGTCTTGAAATGTAAAATGTAGTGAGAATTGTAGTAAGTGTGACAATTAAGAGGGGCAGCCTTTTTGGTTTGACAAGACATTCATTTTTGTTTATTACAAAGACAGAATCTTATGTGATCTTCCTCCACAATACACAAATATTCTTTCTTGTTACTCTTAATTAAATACTAGTATAATTTTAATAAAGTTAAAATTATTCTAAATTGAAGTATAATAAATAAATAAATAAATTATTCCAAGTTATTAGAAGAAATGTTCATTCTAACGACATCATCCAAAGACTAGTTATGATCATATGTTCAATTATGTATATATGTCACAATATTGCCATTATATTCGTCCCGCCAATTATTCGATATATTGTGGATGGGGAAAAATTGCTTGTTCGCATCGGTGTTAAGTGTTGAAGAATCGAAGAATCGGTTTTGCCGGTGTGTTTTGATTAATGTCATTGATTTATTCTTGTATTTTATTAGGAAATTAATTATAGCCATTATTTTAGTGTTTATGTTACTTAGGATTTTATTTGTTTCTATGTAATTGTATGGTTTGTTTCATGCTATATTCGGTGAAATACATTTGGTGTTTCTAAATGGAAAGTTATTTCACCATAGAAACGACTAATAATTATCCGGTGTATTTCACCAAGTGTAGCATCTCAAAGACCTAATTGTATTAGATTAGTCTCTTACTCTTTTTAAGAGAAGAAACACAAATCTTAGCTAAAAGGGCTTTTAGCATTATGTGGATCGGTTTTGTTTGAGTGTTGCACAGCTACAAGTGCATGTTTCTTCTACCAGGCCAAAAGAACATTTCGGGAGAAGTCAATACATCATTTGAAAGGAGTTCAACATTAAAGTGAGTACAAAAATACGTATTCAGGGTTTGATGTGAAGAACAAGAAGTTGGAGTGGTGTGCAAGAACCGCTTCATTTAGTGTTTTTGCTAAAGTTCGATTATTGTCACATACGTAAATCTTGTTTGCATGTCATAGTGAATATACGTACGTAGTTCATATTTGTGTCTGATCCACGTTGAATAGAGTGCGTCATTTATCTACTCTACAAAGTTACAAAATGCACACAAATGTTTGTTGGAACAAAAAAACAATTTATCTGTTACAATCATCACTTAGATTTATATAGGCATATAAATCAACATGGCTTAATTATAATTAATGAGATATATATTCAAATAAACTTAAAGAAAATAAATTATTTTCCCTAGTACTTAATTAATAACCTAAACCATTTTCTAGAAGCGCGCTTTCATTCGTGGACAGGTAATGATAATCCATGGTGGTGGCACCACCAAACAAGTTCCCATGTGTTCCCATTCACAAATTAAACTTAAGTTTTTTTTAAATTAAAATTAATTAATTAATATTATTGAAATTTAATTAAAAATGTATGGAGAGTGTCCGAAAAGCCGCTGTCAAAATAGATTAGAAAAATAGACAATCCCTCAAGAAATAGGGTACTTATGTCTAAAGGTAGTTCTTTCCAATTAAGGAAACTGCACAAACCCTACTACACCCTGTACTTTGCTTCTTGGTTTAATTAATGCATTTGCTCAACTGTACTTACACTGCTGTTTAGTGCTTATAATATGAGTTTAGCTACCTACTAATTACCTTTAATTACACTCTGACACACGTGTCTTCTTCATTAGTTTAAACTATATATAGAAAATACATGTGCAAATAATATCAATCTATCAAAAGAAAGCCTGTAATATATATATGGATCCGAATCCTCAAATTAGGGTTAGAAATGCATTAAAAGACATATAAAAGCTTAATAAACAATTTAATATCTATTATGATCTGAATTAAAAAAAAAATGTTTTAAAGCTACTTTTTTTTAATTATCATTAGTAAATGTTTTAAAGCTATGTCACTTGTAAATTGTTAATTATATAATCCAATTCTTTGGAATAACATCAGAACTATATCCTTTTATTGCAAATAATAATAAAAATCTTAATTAGACCTGAATTTAAAATGGTTTAATTAATTAAAGCTAGGTCACTTGTAATGAAGTGATGGGCCTTTAAATTGGAGGGGTTGAAGTTGAACAAGAATGAAGATTATTGGAATCTCTCTCTCTCTCTCTCTCTCTCTCTCTTACATATTTTCTATATTTTCTTGTCTTTAAATTTATTTATTTTTCTGTAGCCATAATAATGTGTGTAATAGATAACCACCATTTCTTTAGCTATAAAAAGACAGTGTGTTTCACCTTAAAAAAACATGAGCAAAGTTCATTCTTCCTAAATTGAGGCTGCAATAAACAATTTTTCTTCCCAACAAAACCCCCTTCAATTCCTCCTTCCCTTACACCATAATATGAAAGAAAAGAGTTGAAACTAATTAGTTTCATATACATACATATATATGTATGCATTTATATGTGTGTGTGTGTGTGAGAGAGAGAGAGAGCTTTCTTTGGTCCAACTAGAGGGGGAGTGGGATTGAATCTGCTGCCGAATCATTCATACAAATGCCGAGTAGATTAACGAGTTTTCTTACTCGGTAACTGATTGAATGCTGCGGGAGTCAAGTTGAATCTTATATTTCCTGTTCTTGGACTGAAGGGAGCTCCCTTTTTTATCACTTATTTCTTTTTATTTATCTATTCATTTATATTTCATGTACATATAATTACTCTAAATTATTTAATTGTAAGGGTTTTCTTTGATCTTCTGCTAGGGTTCAAGATTGTGTTATACATATATTTAATTTGTTGCTGGTTTTATAAATATTGCAGTCTTTTGCAGTGACGGAATATATACTTGAGTTATTTTTTACCTTTTTATTTTATTTTTATTTATTATTACCTAATATATACTATTTGATAATACTTTGAATTGTTGTTACTGTGCAGAAAAACAAAATATATACAGAATTAGGGTTTTGGGCAATGGTGCAGCCTAGAAGAGTAAATATAACGACAATGGCTTTTCTTGGAGATTGCTATTATTACAAGTTCCTATGTTTGTCTCGACGTCGTTTTGCTATTACCCAAAAGTCCTCCCTTCCTCTTCTCTTCCATCTCTTTATTATATTAATTAATTAATTACCTCCATCAACTTTAATTCATTATTATTAATTAATACTCTAATTTTTTATTATTAATCAACATTGCTTAATTAATTAATATTCAGTGAAACAACGTTGTTTTGTACTTAATATATATTAGGATACGTACTTTTTTTTTTTCTTTCTATGTATCTGTAATTTTTATATTAATTTATGTTGTGTTATTCTATATATACTTGGTTTAATTTCCAAGTGCTGTTTTGCAAGTTTGCTAATTAGATACTCTTCTAATTAATTTTCCTGTTTAATTATTATGGAATTTAATACAAACGTTACTTATTACTCTCTCCCTCCGTTCCACAATAATTGTCTCTTCTTAAAAATAAATGCAGCTCTAAACATAAATTCTCTCTTATAATCATTAAATGATAAAGGTTATTTTAGTCATTTTTTTATTGATCAACTTCTTAATCTTTGTAAAAAGTGAAAGTAGGAAAGAAGACATGTATTAATACCGTCATTAATTGATAAAAAAATAATTAATTAAGCATTTGGATTATAGAAAAAGTGGGAGAAACATACAGCTTTATCATGATAATGGTTTTTAATCTTTAGTTTATCTCTGTGAAGCTAACGTCACTTCACTTGCAGATTTTCAGATTCTTTAGACAAAACCCTAAAAAATTACAAAAAGAAATGGAAAGGTGTAATAAAATTATATATATATATATATATATATATATATATATATATATATATATATACACACACACAAAAAAAATTAAATAATTCTCAACTATATATATATTTATATATGCTGTCTTGATCCATTAAAAGGTTCTTCGTGCTCCCCTATCCTTCACTGACAAGTGCCCCTCCATCTTCTTGTTTTCTCATTTATTTTCTGATTTTCTCAATTTTAAATGGAGCATTTATTAATGTTTTATTTCTAAATATATATAGTACTCCCTATTTGCTAATTAACATTGGATAATTGAATTTTTGAAAACATGAATGAGAAAATGTCTCAAATTAAAAAATAATACTGATCTGTAATCGGCTAGAATTTTTATTTTCTATTTCTCTGTAATATAAAATACATAACAAAATTATTTATTTTGCAAGTGTTAATTTTGATTTTGTTTTGTGGAATTTTTGATAATATTTTTTTTAAATGTTGGATCAAGTGATGTGCTCCAATTCTTCTTTTTTTTTTCTTCCCCTAAAAACACATGAAACTCAAAACTTTTGAGTTCGAAATACAAAAATATTATTCCATAATCGAAAAATATACGCGGATACAAACCAGTGGAATCGACAAAAAAATGTTCCAAATTTCAACCCAACAACATTGTCTGAAGAAGAGGAAGGACAAAATAAAGTTGACGCCGTTGACCGCCGGTCAACACCAGTCATTGGCGCCAGGGAATGGACAAAAATTATTAATTGATAAAATTAGGGTTTAACCGATGACATTGGAGTAAAATAAGGGTTTGAGGGTGTTTTATGTTTTTGTTTCTCGTAAATAAATCGGTGTTATAGACTAACTGAAAATCATCGGATATATTTTATCATTTATAAGCACAAAAAACACACACACAAATGTGTAAATCAACAGGAAAAATTCCATTCGGTACAATGTAACCTTCATCAAATATAGCATATAAATAACTTTTGCATACCCACCAATAAAATGAGACAAATTAGAGGACTAGATTTAGGTGAGCTTACATGATTAATATTATAATTTTGCCCTTTAGAGTTAAATTTGAGTCTATTTTTGTTGGTGTTGATCTGATTTGACTATTATTTCTTACCAGACATAATAATCAGAGTGATTCTACGCCCAGATTTTCCTTTATTCTATGGGTCCAGATGTTCCAACTTATATTCATAAACAAATTTTTAAATTATAATATATAAATAAATAAATAGATGACTAACTAAATATTGCGTTTTCGACATTTTTTAATCCTCCAGATTACTTCATTTAATCGTGGACGTCGACTCGCTCAGGTAATTTAACTCTTTTTTTCTCAACTCTTCTCTTAGTTTGAATGTACTGCTTTCTCTCTTGCCCTCCCTCACGCCATCAGTTTGTCTTTTTTTCCGGCAACTCTTTATAGAGTCTTCGCCCGTAAATGGCTAACTTTGACTTAGGAGCATCTTTGTTCACCAGTAGAAAATTTGCTTATTACTACGAGTTTGTTTGCTACGGTGAAAAACTGTAATAAAATGTACTTTTTACTACGAAACAATTTTGAAGTCGTAGTAAATACTAGGATTTACCGTATTAAAAAAGTATTTGGTACGGCCATTTACCGTTGCAAAACTGTTGTCACGCCCGTATATGCTACGGGGTAAATTCGTAGAAAATGCTTAGCAAAAGCCTTTTTACTATGAATTTAATGCATTTTGCTACGGTTAATGATCGTAATAAAAAGCTATTTTTCTACTAACGGATGTTTCCTGTCGTTCTGAACACTGAACAATGAAGGACTCAGTCGTTCTAAAACAATAATAGTTATGTGTTGGAACTATACCTGTTTGTGTATCTCTTTCCCTTTACTTTTAATGTCGTATGTATATGTGTATTTCTCTACGAGTGCCCAACAACACCGTTAACGGAACACACCTCCGATGACTATAGATACAATTTTATAACTGATTGGTTCGTGCGGCTACCGTACAAAAAAATATCGAAATATATAGTTACCACTACATTTGATACGGTGTTGTACTGTGCAGTATACCTTACCGCAATTTTATAATTTTAATATCTATCTATCTCTCTATCTATATATATAGAGGAAGGAGAGAGTAATAAAATTACACTGTGAAATGTGAATGCTTCATTACATTAATTACAGATGATATTGTGTTGAATCAAAAGATAGAATTCTCTAGTTTATTATTAACAATGACCATTTTCTCAGGCGAAAAGAAAAGTTCTGAGTGTCAAACATACCGAAAAAAAAAAAAAAATCATTTATTTCGAGAAAGTACAATCGAACCCTTTACGCGCGAGTGCAACCTTTGACCCCTCGTTCTTGCTTCAAACAGCTTAGCCTTCAAAGTATTCTCCTTCAAGTCCGGATGCAATTTCGAAGCCGAGGCTCCGGAAGTTTCTGGAACGTTCGACGGAAGCTTCTCCGTCCACTGTCGTACCGGACTAGGCTGACTCCTCCACACCGAAGAAGAAGAAGCGGGCCCACAATCTTCTTTACTTTCAGACAACAAATAATGATTTCTGATTAAATTCTTGATCATATTATTCGAATTACTAACCACCCCGCAATCTTCGTCCGCTTCGCGTTTTTCTTGTCCATCTTCAACACGGTCCGTAATAATTTCTCCGTGCTTTTTCTTCACTTCCCTTTGCTTCGAATTTTCATCGTGTTGATTTTTTAAAGCCGATTCAAATTCACTAACTTTCTCCAGTTCGAAACAATTCGAATCGCCACTCGCCGAGTCATCATCATCATCATCCATGTCTCGTGGGGCGCTGCTAACAGCCAAATTCAACGGTATAGATTCAAGAGAGCTTCTTCGGAAAGTGGGGCCCACATCACTCTTTTTCTTAGCGCTTCTTTTAGCACGGAGAAAAGCTTCAATCTCGGTGCTCAATTTCTCCACAGCCGACCCAAAAGTGGGCCCCGCTTGAGAATTCAGCTGCATGCGTTCATCGAGCCAAGATTCCGACACATGCAGAATCAACCGATCGCTGTAGTCCATGTCCGATTTTTGCGCGAGGGAGTGAACTTGCTTGTCGTAATCCCTTATTCCCAAAGCGAACTCGTCGCAAAGATCCTCCAAAAGATTCCTCGAGCATCTCTCCTTCTCCAAATCTTTCGAAACTTCCGCGAGGATACTCTTCGTACCTTGGATCTCGCGCGCCAACTTTCTGTGGAGGCTCTCGGATCGCTTCCTCAGCTTCCGCTCGTCTTCCAATTCGCCGCGCATGGATTGAATGGTGGCTTCGATTCTTTCTTGATCCTTGTTCTTCTTAATTACGATCTTGTCCTCCTTGATCTGCTTGATCAGCTCGTTCATTTCGTGGCGTTCGATTTGCTGCTCTCTTGTTAATGCTTTGATCTGGGAGCGGGAATGTTCTAGATCCTTCTTTAGGGTTTTGACGAGGGACATGTTGGAAATGTGCTGCTCTTCGAGGGTCCATATGCGATTTAGTACTTTGAGGAGTTCGGTTGATGTTCGTAAGCTACCACCTCTACCTTTTAATTCTACGGAGCTCGTAGGAGTAAGTGCTGGATTATACGCTGCAATCTGCAATTCCGTGCCAAAAAATTAAAATTGGGAAAATTCGAAACCGGAATTTTACCCATTTGAATGAAAAACTTGTTTCAAAATTGTAAATTATCAGATAGGAACCGTCGGGAAAGTTGGAAATTCCAATTCTTTTGTCATCTACAATACGAAATACATAATAATATTGATATTATAAGTGTAATTTTCAGAAAATAATCGGAAATAGTTTCGAAAATTAAAATCTAATATGTGTTCAATTCCGTTCCAAAAAAAAATCGAAAAAAAAAATCAGAAATTGGAACTTTCGAAATTTGGAATGAAAAATCTTGTGCCCGAAAAAAAAATTTCAGATCGAAATTGGCAGAATTCGGAATTCCCGTTCCAATTTCCACCCCTATAGCAAGCACAGTTCGCACTCAAACAAATCACATCAAACGACTTAAGCATAAGTGAAAACTGATTATAGATGCTTAGTGATCGCAAAACCTAGTCCACTTTCACAAGAAATAATCGGAAATCGAAAAAAAAAATGCAGTAGAGTGGTGGTACCTCCATTGAACTGCCGTAACTTGCAGGCGAGACCGGTTGCATAGCATGATTTGTCCTCTCAGCCGACGACAGATGATGATGTTGCATTAACGAAGCAACGACTTGCCTCCTCAAAGTGCTACAACTTCCCGCCTGTAATTATCGATAACCGGAGAATTATTTCGATCGACACTTTTATCACGAAACCAAGAAAATATCTTCAAAAATGAAAGCATTATAACACGATTAGGTAATTAAACTCGTTCGAAATTAAGTTCTAATGTGGACTCAGACAGGGACAAATCAGTCATTAGTTAGATTGTTCGGTTGAGGATATAGCAGATTAAGACAGCTTCACTAATGTCCAACATAACTAAAATTTGGTAAGAACAGATACTAAAGTGCAGAGTGTAAGAACCAATCATATTAATTGTATGTAAACCCTTTACCAGGTCCGGTGAACTAGGGGAAGGATCAAGGGGTTCATGGCCGCCATTCTTGTCCATAGAAATCTGGTGGTGGTTGAGGCGGCGGAGCCTGGGAGGAGGGACACCGGCGCCTCGGTGGTGCATTTTATCAAACACCTGGTGGTAGTGATGGAGTTCCCAAAGTGCGGCAGCAAGTTTCCTCGCAGAAAAACAGGGATTTCGAAAAGGGGCGTCTCTAAAATCAACACTACAATTCTCTCGCAATTCTTCACCGCCACTACGAGGAGCTGCCGCCGCCGCCGCCGCTGCCGATGCAGCAGAGAGATGTAATTCTTGAGGGTATCTGAAAAAGGAAGCAACTGGAGTGGTTTGCCCCGCTCTCTTCCCCACTCTCCTCAACTTTTCCCCGAAATTCTCTCCCTTTTGTGCTGTCCTTTCTCCACTTTGCTCCACCTTTATCATCTCTCTCTCTCTAGCTTTCTCTCTCTAGACTAGAGAGAGAAAAAGAAATGGTTTCTTTTTTCCTTTTCCTTTTCCCCACTGACTTGCCGTGCCCATCTGGATTTTACTATCTGCTGCTTTCTTGCTTTTCCGTCGCTGTAGAGAATCTTTTACGTTTCGGTAATAATTCAATTGTCTTTCTTATTGCAATCCACTGTTCTTCCAAGGTCGGAATCCATGGATTTTCTTTGTCAAGAAAAAGGGTGGGGTCTTTGAATGACTAAAATTATTAGCCTAAATTACAACCACCTCCCTTAGATAATGTCAAATTACAAAAAACACCCTTCATGTTTAGGAATTACATTAAGTCCCCTTTAGTTTTTAAATTTCTTATATTCATCACCCTATAAAATGGTATTAATGTAAGAACTGTAGAATTGTAGACGGTGGATGTAATTATGGAAATATAGGGGTTTTATTGTAAATAGAGCTTACTCGAGGGAGTGGGTTGTAATTTACCCAAAATATTATTAGTAGTATTTTGAAGAGGGCCCTATACTCTGCACATTGCAATTAGTGTAGCATGGGATGGGCTGTGGCTCTTGTCGATGACTTGATCTTTTCCGTACAATATTTTCATCATATATCTCCAGTTATACATTATTTTTTGGCTCGGCTCGGCTCGGCTTGCCTTGGCTCGACAGCTTAGTTTAGTTCGTTTCGATTTAGTTTAATTGTAGTAGGTTCGGATTGGATCGAAACATGTCTGCTCATCTAGAAGCAATTTGTAGGTAGACGAGTCGGTTAAGAACTATTATTGTCGCAATTAAGAGAGTGTTTGCCTAAATTTGTAAACTATTTTTCTTTTTAATTTGTATAATTGCTTATAAGCTTGTAAAATTTTGTTTTGTACTTTTTTTTTAATATAATTGAACAAAATAATAGTGAAATGTAGTCGACATTCGTGAAAATATATAGTTTAAAAATAAATCGAAATTGGTTTAGAGCTTCGAAAAGTCGGTAGTGTATTTAGATGGAAGGATTTGGATTTGACGAGCCATCCGATATCAATGAAAATTTGAAGTGAGAACTAATTATTTGTAATAAGTAATTAAATAATTTATTTAAATAAATTCATTGACCTTATGTTGTGAATTTAAAATCATTATTCCAAATTCTTCAACCTAAATGAAACCTCGAATGAATTTGTGTTAAAATCCTTAAATGAAGCCCAAAAGTGTGAGGGTCAGCCCGTTTCTTTGTGTATTATGAATGTTAGGCTGCCAAAATGGGCCAAAAGACAATTAATAATGGATCCCAAGGAGGCCCAATATGTAAACAACGGTAGATCCGATCCAACACATGGAACCGTTATTGTTTTCAAACGGCTCAGTCTCCTATTCTTCGTTGTTCAGTCCAGAAATTCAAGCAGGTGGCGAGCCCAATCGAAAATCAGCACCAAGCCACAACCACACAAAATCGGAAACCTTAAGTCTACCCCAATACTCACACTTAGTTGACTCACCAACACATGCACGATCAGCCAATCAAAAAGGATACTCTGACATGCAGTAAATCCCATTTTTTTCACTCAAGCACTCACATAAGGAGATTGAAAGAAAAAAGTCAGAGATGCGTATAGACAAGTGTTACATTTGTCCCTTTCTTTAAGGGCAGTATAAATAGGCACATAACCGATGGTAGGAGGCATCAAAGTTGCTTCTAAGTTAAAGTCAGTCATGTACGACGTAGACTCTGTAAAGAGTTGTCGGAAAAAGACAAGCTGATGATAAAAATACTTTTCATAGAGAGAGGAAGAAAGGAGAAGAAAGAAGTTAGGGTAGAATTGAGAGGAGATAGTAAAATCAGAGCAAATGGACATCCACGATTAAACCAAATAATATGGACGGTCAAAATCAAGAGAGTTGATTATGAACTGAGATTTAAGATTTAGTTGCTTGCGCATTTCCAATAGATGGGCTGTCGAGAATAATTAAGTCCGGCCCAATCCCAAAATTCATATTTCGACCCGAAACTTTAACAACATTCGGTTGTTAATTGCACAAAAACTGAAATGGCTTGTAGGTTTTTAAGAATAGGAGACGATTTTCTGTAAGCATGCAAATTGAAGATTTTTCTCACTCTACTTCCAAAATTAAATTATATCTGTTATCTTTCTTTATAACAAAAAAATCCTAAAAAAGCCTCGAAAATATATATCTCAAACATGATTTGATTGTTACAGTAAAAGACATTCTTATAAAAATTAAAACAAACGTCACTCCATTATTTATAAAATTATTTTTTTACCAAAACTTCATTCTAACAACTTTAAACATAATCTGACCGTTACGGGATTTCTGTTCTTGCCATACATAGTATTAATTTTCAAAGTTTTATTCGGAAATTTAAAATGTAAGCTCAAGAGAACCGAACATTGCGGGAAGTGTCGAGTGTCAACTTCGATCCATCGTTTTTTGGAAGTTTAATCAAGTTGTGAAGGGAAGTTCGGATTTTATATATTTATTTTTCAATTAGTTAATTCATTTATTAATTAAAATCTGCAAACAATTTGACGTAATATAAAATACAGAAAGTCAAAGATCCAATTATGGAGCTACCACGACTTTAAAAAATTAATACATACAAAAATGTTTGATAGATCCTCCACCTATTCATTGTATGCCACGTCTCATCTCCACGCTCGTTGACTCCCAATTATCCAACTACTTTTTTTTTTTTCTTTTAAATGTAATTTTCTTTTATAAAAAGAAATTAAAATATTATAACTGAATCCACATTTGGAAATCTGTGATTAGAATCACTAATTCTCTTTTTTTTTTTTTTCTCTTCCCTTCACAAGATCGTGAGCGTCGGATCGTAAGTTCCGGTTAATCCCTAGCGAAAAAATCTTGTTTTGACGTGTCGTGTTCTTTTTTAACAATCGACTGCCAACTAAACAAAATAAAATCGTACGACAAATATGATAATATATGAAAATGTCAAATGTAGTACCAATAATATTATTTATTAAAGAAAAATAATTTAGTTCCACAATAATAAAACTAATTTGAATTAATTAAATATATATATATATATATATATATATATATATATATATATATATATATATATATATATATATATATATATATGTATGTATTTGAAGAAGAAAATAATTGGCCAGTTGAAGACTATATTTTTGCCCACGTAAAATTAAATAAGAATCTGCATAATTTGTACTTATGTTTCATTGAGCCATGATATCCACTTACTTATGGAATCTCCTAAAAGTCAATTCTGCATTTTTAATATGCATTATTTCTTCACACAATAATTGAGGAATATTATACATATATATTATTTTGTTCAAGTAGATTTTATAATACTCAAATGTGTGTGTATACACATATCAATAATATTAAAAATATATTCAATCAAAATATCACTATCTTTTGTACTGTTGATGGATTAATTCAGCTACCGCGTTGGGTTGAAATTAGCCAATGGATAATGTTTAATATATATTTGTGACTTTTATTATTATAGCGTTACATTTACATTAGGAGTTCTAGCCTACATGTAGGAATTAAAGAATAATACACAAATCAAATTAATCAATTGAAATAAACTGAATTATTTGAATCCCATGTCGACAACCAATATATAAAATAAAAAAAAAGAGTTTTTCAGATGACAATTTAAAATATATAATAGGGGTATTATAAGAACTATCATGTTAATATAATATCGTCCGATCCCAGTTCTGATGGAGATGAAAAGTTGAATCTTTCGCAACGAGGATGTTCTTTATATGGACTAGAGGTGAAATTTGGAACAAATTTTCGAATTTCCGTCGGCTCTGAATCAAGTTCCGATTTTGGAACAATTTTTTTCGTTCTCATTTTCAAAGTTTCAATTTCCGATATTTGTCGATTTTTTTGATTGGAATTGAAATTATATAAAAAATATTTGCAATTTCCAATTTCCAATTTCCGATCCGATTTAATTTCTGAAATCAATTCCTAAATTCCGTTTTTTTTTCCAAAAATATACCAATAATATATATCTGATTTATTTACCTCTTGTAAAATAAATTAAATATCGTTGGACAGCCTAAATATTTCCTTTGTCATATCTTCCATGGTTTTGATTTTTAACTTTTCAAGGGTTTATAATTTTGTGGTATTTGAAAACAAAATAAAATAAGCGGCTAATGCAATTGGAATCATTATAATTATTTTTGAAACTTTTCAAAAATGTTCAAACTCACGTGATCATTTCGGAAAATTCCGAAATTCAGAAATTTCCATAGATTTTGGAATTCGAATGAATTTCTAAATTTCGATAATTTTGGAACTGAATTGGAATTAATTTTGTATTTTCAAAAATAATTCATTTTTTTTCTACGAAAATGATAATTCCGGTCCGTTCCATACGACTTTCACGCATGATCCGAACAAATTAATAATACGTACAAAGAAATATCCACTTGATATATCCAGGTAGGCGTTGACAATTCCTAACAATTATCCAGCCAGCGTGGCAATGATTGAAATCTGGGATTTTGTTAAAAATTGGAACCAATTGAATTTCAAGAGTGTCTTAATTACTTACTATATATTATGTTCATGGAATATTCTCTATCCATCCAAATATATGCTTTTGATTCTGAATATGAAATTGTGGATTCATCATAGCAGTATCATCCTTTTAATTATTAAATAAAATTATATTAATACTTAGGAACTTTTTATTAAAAAAACAAATATTAATTTATTGAAACAATCGTAGTTTTGACTTTGCAGTTTTTGGGAGTCGTTTTATAAATAATAAGGATAATGGCTCCGTGATGGATACATAATAATTAATTCATGTGGAATTTGAATTTATATTCCTTTTAAATAATTATTTTGGTCTTTTTTTATTTAATAAAAAAATAAAAGTGGTTTTTCACGTTAGGTGGTTTTTCCACTTTAGGTGGTTATGTTTATTTAATTGTTATTTGGATTTGCACCAAGTTAGTTAACTTTCTCTAAATTGAATTAATTTATTGAGTTTGAAGCATGTTAGCGTTAACTAAATATTTTTTTATAAGTCTTAATTAGTCTTTAGTCTTAATTATATTATGATACAGGGATGCGTGATGTAATATAATCCAATATATTTATTTATATCCATCTGTAGACAAATTAAAATGGATGCATCTAATCGATAAAATAGTATGAATTCATACTTCTATTTTTTTTCAATAAATTTTGAATATATATAT
The DNA here is from genome assembly GCF_000504015.1 of Erythranthe guttata. Next base: position 840,050 of record NW_012194820.1, read on the forward strand.
ATATATATATATATATATATATATATATATA
>NW_012194820.1:840180-929019 GCF_000504015.1 Erythranthe guttata
AACCGAGTCTGCGAGTTGCAATTAAGAGGGCAAACAATTGATCTATAAATAGGTAACAAAGAATGGTGTGTTTTCATATCACAAGCACAACCAGCCATCCTCACTTTCTCTCTCTACATTCTGTCCCTTCTTCTCCACACTCTGTGGAACTACTATTTCTCGTCTCTTTCTCTCTCTACATTCTCTTTCTTTAAATCAATACAAACAAAACAAGAAAATATATATTATTTCATCTCTCCACACTTTTTGGACAATGTTGCTGTTCTGATCGATGGGTTCATCTTCTTCTTGCTCCAACATTTCCTAAGTCCAGGTGACTCTCTCTCTCTCTCTCTCTGTGTGTGTGTGTGTGTGTGTGTGTGTGTGTGTGTAAATCTATGTTCATGCACAGTGATATTTGATATATTTCAGAACTAAATAAATATATTTACTACTCATTTCCATTTCTTTTTAGATGTTTCTTTAGCTATAAATTATTTTCTATAGAATATATATTTTTAGGGTTTCAAAACAGGATTATTATTATATAAAAAAATTCTTAAAATACTATTTAATCATGGTAATGGATAGTCTTTAAGTTTTCTATTCAAATGAATATTTTCCTTTTATTAATTAAATTTGATTTTTTGTAATTTAATTACAAAACATCACCTCTAGCCAAAAAAATCTTGGAAAAATAAAAGATGATTACTTTCGAAAATGACATGAATGAATAAACTTTTAATTACATAATATTTATAATACAAAGTATTTGAAGGGAAATTAAAGTCTTGTTTGGCTGTCACCTTCCGTGTGCTGATTCCTTAAAACCCATGTCACTGTAATTTTATGATTAATTGTTCAAAACAAAACTTGGACTTTGGAACTAAATAATTAATATAAAAAATAAAAAATAAATCAGTTTAATATTTTTTGTCAAATAAATCAGCAGCCACTGATTGGAAGCGGGTCGGGTTAAGTGTACACGATTCCAGCCATCATCAATCATGATTACACGTTTTATTTGACTGAGAAAATTGATAAGCCAGCCAAGTAAATTAAATCACAATTAATTTAATTTCCACGTTATAGAAAAATCTCTCTTCTTGATTTCGCCATAGGATCTTGATTTTGTTTTAGGACACGTGTCCATCCAGGAATTGCGTGAACGTTTTGACAATCACGGACCCCAATACAATCGCTGTAATAACAAAATAAAATGTCAACTATATATATATATATATATATATATATATATATACACATACATATATACACAATCATTTTCATTTAGGATGGTTGGTTATTCAATTCAATTTAATTTGTTTGTATGTTGAATTGGATTTTATTTTGTTTTTGGCAAATGACATTTATTTACCATAAAAATGCAGTGATATTGATCTGAGGTTGTAAAGGTGTTTCTGGTTCAATTTGGTTCCCAAATTATAAAGAAAGAAAAAAGAAATGGCTTCGAACGTAACGGCGTTAAAATGTCCACCACCGATGAAGGCGGCGTCGAACGGGGTTTTCCAAGGCGACAATCCTCTACATTTCTCGCTTCCTCTTTTGATCATACAGATATGCCTCGTCGTGGCGCTCACCCGAGCACTCGCCTATCTCCTCCGCCCCCTCCGCCAACCCCGTGTCATCGCTGAGATCATTGTACGTTTCGATTTTTTTTTTTTTTCATTTTCCTGATCATTAGTAAAATTACTATTGAAGATATTAATATTAAAAAATGATTAATAGATAAAGTTTTTAGATGAACTGGTCATTTACTCTGTTGTTTCTAATTTTTTTTTTGATAGGGAGGAATTCTACTAGGGCCTTCGGCTTTAGGGCGAAACCAGAAATATCTCCATGCCGTATTTCCAGCTCGGAGCCTCACAGTTCTCGATACCATAGCCAATCTTGGTCTACTATTTTTCTTATTCCTCGTCGGCCTCGAGCTCGATCCAAAAGCCCTCAGACGAACGGGGAAAAAAGCCCTAAGCATCGCCCTCGCTGGAATCACTCTCCCGTTCGCCCTAGGAATCGGGACATCCTTCGTCCTGCGGAGCACAATCTCCAAAGACGTAGCTCAAGGCCCGTTTCTCGTATTCATGGGCGTCGCGGTCTCCATCACCGCCTTTCCCGTTTTGGCCCGTATCTTGGCCGAGCTCAAGCTCTTGACCACTGACGTGGGCCGCATGGCCATGTCAGCAGCTGCCGTCAACGACGTGGCAGCATGGATCCTGCTCGCCCTAGCGATCGCCCTGTCAGGAACCGGGTCGCCGTTGGTTTCTCTATGGGTCTTTTTATCCGGGTCGGGTTTTATAACGTTGTGCATATTCGTGGCCCCGCTTCTATTCAAGTGGATGGTCAAACGCTGCCCCGAGGGGGAGCCAGTCGACGAGATTTACGTCTGCGCCACGCTGGCCGCGGTTCTAGCGGCCGGGCTCGTGACCGACACCATCGGAATCCATGCGTTATTCGGTGCGTTCGTGCTCGGAGTTCTCGTACCGAAAGAGGGCCCGTTCGCCGGGGCCCTAGTCGAGAAAGTTGAGGATCTCGTCTCGGGTTTGTTTCTTCCATTGTATTTCGTGTCGAGTGGATTGAAGACGAACGTGGCCACCATTCAAGGGGGCCAGTCGTGGGGTCTGCTCGTGCTGGTTATATTCACGGCGTGTTTCGGGAAAATCGTCGGGACCGTCGTTGTTTCTCTCTTGTGCAAGATCCCCTTTAGGGAGGCGTTGGTTCTCGGGTTCTTGATGAACACGAAAGGTTTGGTCGAGCTCATCGTCCTCAACATCGGCAAAGACAGAGGAGTTCTGAATGACCAGACATTTGCGATCATGGTACTAATGGCTTTATTCACGACATTTATAACGACGCCGATCGTCGTAGCTCTTTACAAACCGGCAAGAATGGCCGCGTCGGATTACAAGCACCGAACAATCCAGAGGAAAGACCCGAACACTCAGCTGAGGCTACTAACATGCTTCCACAGCACTAGAAGCATTCCGACATTGATCAACCTGATGGAAACTTCTAGAGGCACCGGGAAACGTGGCGGGCTTCGAGTGTTCGCCATGCACCTAATGGAGCTCTCCGAGAGGTCTTCGGCGATTCTCATGGTCCACAAGGCGCGTAAGAACGGGGCACCATTCTGGAACAAGGCCGAAAGCACCGATACGAACCAGGTGGTGGTGGCGTTCGAGGCATTCGAGCAGCTCAGCCAAGTGTCGATCCGGCCGACCACCGCCATCTCCGCCATGTCTAGCATGCACGAGGACATATGCAGCAGTGCCCAGGGGAAGAAGGCGGCGGTGATCATCTTGCCGTTCCACAAGCACCAGAGGATCGACGGCCATTTGGAGACCACCAGGTCGGATCTGAGGCACGTGAACCGGCGCGTGCTCGAGCACGCGCCCTGCTCCGTCGGGATCCTGGTCGACCGCGGGCTTGGCGGGGCGGCGCATATTGCCGCCAGCAACGTTAACTACACCATCACCGTGTTGTTCTTCGGCGGCCCCGACGACCGTGAAGCTCTTTCCTACGGCGCGATAATGGCGGAGCACCCGGGGATTAATCTGAACGTCGTCCGTTTCGTCGTCGATTCGAAGGTTGCCGGAGAAAGTGTCCGGCTGGATATCGACGGCAACGATGGGAACCGGCCGGAGGACAGATCCGACGACGAGGAGTTCATATCGGAGTTCAGAGAGAGGGTTTCGAAGGCCGGCTCGATTAAATTCGAGGAGTGCGTGGTCGGCGGCGCGGCGGAGGCGATGGCCGTGATTCGATCGCACAACGTCAGCAATCTTTTCCTGGTGGGGAGAATCCCGGAGGGGCAGCTGGTGGCGGCGCTTGACAAGAAGGGGGAGTGCCCGGAGCTGGGGCCGATCGGGAAGTTGCTGGTTTCGCCGGAGATGTCGACGGCGGCGTCGGTGCTGGTGATGCAGCAGTACCGGAGCCAGTTGACCGGGCACGCGTTGACTTCTTTGAAGGAAGAGGATACGGTGGGAGGGGAGTCTGATTCACAGTGATTACGCAAGTGCAGAGGGAATAAATAAATAAATAAAATTTAATAGTGTGTGTAAATAAAAAAATTCGTAAGAATTTCATTTTTCTTAGGAAAAAAAGAAATTCGTAAGAATTAATTGTTATTTGTCTGTACTTTGCCATTTTCATCTTTAGCTTGTGGATATACTTTCTGTACTGTGTGTATCATTTTCAAGAAAATGCTTAAAGAAAAGCTTTTTCACTTTCGGAAAATATCGTATTATCGTTTTTCTCTGTATATCTTATCGTATCATTTATTGCATCGTATCGCAACTTGTAAAAATAATAGTACAAAATATATATATGGTATAATAAATCACCCCTAAATGTGCAGACAAATATCAAATCTGAAGTCACTCCCAAAACAAATATCGCCGATATCATATTGTATCGTAATATCGAACGATATTTATCGGTACTTGATTACAATCGATACATATGCCAATCAAACAACAAATTACACGAGAAAAAAAAAAAACATCGCATAAAACAACATAGTTAACTAAAACACAACATCAACATTATTCGACAAGATGATTGATAAACATCTCAAGATTCTTGTAAGAAGAACCCCCTTCGCCCACACTCTCCGCACACACTTCCTTCATCTTCACCGCATTTTTCTTCAATCTATCGTCGCAAAACATTTTGTCGATTTTGCCCCTGATTTCATCCCTTGTTCGTATCCCATTTTCTCCGGGTTCGATTCTCAGTCCAATCTCCCACTCATCACAAATGTAACTCTGGTTATGGTACTGATCCGAGAAATACGGCCAGCACAAAAAGGGCACCCCGTTGCCCGCGCCTTCCATCGTCGAATTCCACCCGCAGTGCGACACGAAACACGCAGTGGAGGTGTGAGAGAGAACCCTCTCCTGTGGGGCCCACTCCACGACCTTCCCGACCTCCCCCACCCGATCCAGGAACCCATCCGGGTACACGGCCCGCGACCCGTTCGCGAGGTCCGACCTGACGACCCACAGAAAAGCCCGGCCCGAATTCTCAAGCCCGAACGCCAGCTCGTCCAGCTGCTGCTGGGAGAAAACCGCTAAACTGCCGAAGGAAACGTAAACCACCGATCCGGGCGGTTTGCTGTCCAGCCAGGCTAAGCAGGATTCGTCCTCGGAGTAGAAATTGCAGGAAATTGGAGGGGATTTAGGGTTTGGGGATTCGAGTAATGGCCCGATTGAGAGCAAATTAGGGCTCAAATCGCAGGCGGAGGGTTCGATTTCGTAGCAGGTGTTGCTGAGAAGCCACGTGGCTTGATTCACTGTTTCAGAGATTCTTTTCGAGCAGTCGAAGAAGATCTTCTGTGTTTGAAGGTCGCCGGAGAAGCTCCAGGTGAGTTCATTTTTCTGCCACGTGGGTACGTTTTCCGATAGGCTGATTGTTTCACTTTTCGTGACGCTTCCTGCAAATTAAATAAGTAATTTTGGAAACTAAATAAATTTAATTTTTTCTTTTAATTGAAAATATAATTTCAGTTTTATTTTGAAAGAAATTGAAATATTCCGAAGTTCGGAATTTTAGATATCGGAATTGGTGAAATTTGAAAATTTTCCATTTTCTAGTCATATTTTCGAAAATTAAAATCGGATTAAAATTCAAAATATAAAAACTAGAAAATCGGAACTTTCGCAATTCAGAATGAAAAATATTATTCGAAAATCGAAAATACTCGGTTAGGAATCGAAATATCCTTCCAATTTATAAACACTAGAGTTCATGTCTTAATTAATAACATCGGTATAAATTGTCGTTTATGCTCGACGAACGTTGAATTGAAACGAGGAAAAAAAGGAAATGGAATAACATTATTACCATTTGCGTCAAGAAATCCTTGTTGTAGAAGTTTCGGAGTATGAAGCACAAGCGCAAAAGCAGCAGCAGAAGGCGGCGAGAAAGCAACAGGCACCGCTCCCATTTTCTCGGCAGTTTCGAAAATCCAGGCCATTGTAATATCAGCAACAAGGCAGCTAATTTTCTGGTCCGGATTCGAAATATTAATTTTTTCAATTAATTCCGTCACAAATCCAGGCGTACTGTGCCTGAGTGATTCCAGCAGCTTGAAAGTGTCGTTCGGATCATCTTCCGGACTCCTTCCATCCGGGATCGAGGCCAGGATTATATTATCCTCCTCATTATGATTAATATTATCACCCGACATGTTTTTATTATTAGCGACTATTTTTTCGTGTATACATTGGATGTTGACAAACGTTACCTTAATGCCGCGTTTGGCTATTTGTCGGGATAGCTTCATTAGTGGCTTAACGTGCCCCTGCGCAGGAAATGGCACGGCCAATACATGAGGTTGTTTCTTGCCCTTAATTATTTCCATAACTTGAGTTACTATGGTTCAAAATAACTACTTACATGTATGTATATATATACATCTAAAAAAAATGATGTGAGAAAGAGACAAAAGGCAAGATGAAATATACTAAGTGATGAATTTAATGGTATGATATTAGAGGCTACAAGATTCTTAGGTATAGGAAAAGCCGAAAAAAAGGAATCTTTCGTTACATTTGATGTTTCATTGTACTATATCTGGCTTGAGCATCGAAAGGGTTCGATTACAAAGTTCCAAAATAGCAACATGTGTTTGTTGCTTTATAGGCAACGTGTATCGAAGAAAAACGAAGAAGAAAGGTTAGGCGATTCGGTGTGGAACAAACACTTAATATAAAAAAAAATCACTTATGACTGACTAAGTAATGAATGTATTGGTTTCATCTTCAAACACAAGATGCATTGGTGAATTTCATGGAGCAATTTGTTTTCTTTCTTCTTGTCTTCTGCAATAGTATTTGTATATATATAAACAAGAATCAAATAAAATACCTATGCCTGCAATGAAATAATAGCTACTCTACTCTACATAAACATTATATGTCTTGAGTGATTATTTTACGCTTTCCTTTATTAAAAAAAAAAAAAAAAAAAAAAGAAGAAAAAAAAAAAAAAAAAAAAAACCGACTCCATACTCAAAATTAACCGAATTCGACAATCTCAATTAAGATAAACTGTTGTTATCCATTCCATTCACCTATTGAAGAGATCGAAATACAAAAAATCTTAGTATTATTACTATTTTTATTTGTTCACTTTTCCTTAAACAATGATCAAAATACGAAAAATCCTAGTATTCTGTATGATTTCCTTTCATAATCCGATTGATAATAATCCGAGGAATGAGCCTTGGTGAATAAGCAAACCTGAACGCTCAATCAGCCAAAAGATTTTGTACGTCTTTCTGCAAAAGAAAAAAAAAACAGAGTAAAAATTTCAAAATCCATTTTACCATTTTAACCCCAACTAATTTGCAATATAACAAAGAGACGAAAAAAATGAAGGAAAAAAATGAAGGAAAAAAATCGATATTTTTTTTGTCCTGCCTCGATTGCAAGTGGTGGTGTTGTAGGAGCGTATCTCTCGACAACTTTTCCTTGTTTGTTCACCAAAAACTTAGTAAAATTCCACTTGATTGCATCTACGAATAGACCACCTTTTTCCGACTTCAAGAACTTGTAAAGGGGCGCTGTATTTTTGCCGTTGACCTCAATCTGTAAATTACAATTTTAACCCGTTTGGTGAATTATCTAGAATCAACACTAGCAAGCAAAGATAAAGAATTGTATATCTCTCTTGATTTGTTTGAATTTTTTTTAAGGGAATTTATTAACTCGCTACCTTGTCAAAAATTGGGAATTCGGCTTTAAACCTGGTGCAGACAGCTTCCTCGATTTCCTCGTTTTTTCCCGGTTCTTGGGAAGCGAACTGATTGCAAGGAAATGCAAGTATTTCAAAACCTGCAAGGAAAACCGATATTTGTAAAAAAACCGAAGTATTGACCTATGAACTACGTATAAGGCATGCGGCGAACCTTGATCTTTGTACTTGTCGTACAAAATGTTCAACTCCTTGTAATTCGACTGCGTCAAACCGCTACAAAAGATGAAAAATGAACACATTTTAATGATTATGCCTCGTATTAGTAAGTTACCGCAATTAAAACATGTGCCCGTAAAGAAACATGTAAAGCATAATATAAGCACATGGAAATAGCAATTAAAGTGAAAGCTAGATATCAATGATTTTATTAATTTTAAATTCAACAAAGTGCAGGTAAATTTCAAGCTGCATGTTCTGCGTCGACGTACCATTTTGAAGCAACATTGACAATCAGAAGAACCTTTCCTTTGTAATTGCTCAAAGGCACTTCATTCCCACGAATATCCTGTATTTCGATTATTAGCATGCAAATTAAAAAGCCCGTGTTTTATGACCAAAATTCGGAACAAACGAAATTCGGAATCTACCGGAAACTAGAGAAAAATCTCAAAATAATTGTATTTATGGAGAGCTCCGAATTCTTGTCAGCAAACTGAAAAATCTAATTAAACTATGAAAATACGAAAACTACCCAAAAAAAGGCAAAAACGAAAGAAATACTAATCCTATTAGAACTCCGAATTTTAGAAATAACACAACTTACGGATTTCAGATTCGAGTTCCTACGAATTGATGTTGATGTTTGACAATTTTCATTAAATAGCAAAAAGGGACGTTTGATAGCGTAAACGACGTTCGATCGCCTGAAATTTGTCGTGTTTCTTGAGCATTGTTCATTTCAGCCACAATTTTGTCTATTGTCCAAAACCCTTGTCCCCAAAACTTAAATCCTATTTAACCAAAAAAATTCACCAAAAACTTTATATATATATATATATATATATATATATATATATATATATATATATATATATATATATATATATATATATATATATTTCTATTGTTCATAACTCAGTGATACAATGTACATGGAAACTCACTGGTAAAACCAAAAATCAAACCATTACAAATTAAAAAAAAAAAAAAAAAAAAAAAAGAAAGAAAAAGAAAAAAAAAACAGAATCTCGAAATTTTCATTGAAACTAAATCGCGCACCTTAACAGTGAATCCGTAAATTGAATTTGGGGATTCTGGCGACAAATTCGCAGGATTAGGGTTCCTGTAATAAAACCAGAAGGCGAGTCCAAGGAAAAGAAGAGATGCCCAATTGATAGGTTTCAATAAAAACATGTTTTTTTTTCGTCGGTTGTTTGCTGGAAACAGGGGTGAAGGAAAGACAACTGGATTAGTCACCCGGGAAAGGAGAGAAATTAACTACGTTTATTTCAATTTCTAATTGCGCCGCCATATTTAGGTTAGGTTAGGTAGATGAACTGCCCAATCGAAAATCTCGACGGCCGCCATTAATATTCAACTGTAATGCCATCGGCCGACATGTTTTCGGTGCCGATGAGAAATTAGTTTCTAAAATTTTAGATAAACAAACTGAAATGATTTGTGCAGGCACAAATTAAACATTCAGGCACATTTTTTACCATTTCTCAAAAAACAAAAGGTAAAAAACTCAAAAACTCTCTACCCTTTTGATTTTCTTTCGCAAAACCCGTGCAAATCGTCAACAGATCGGAGGTAATTTTTACGTTTTTACGATCCTCTTGTTATGTAGATTACGAATCCGAAAAAAAAAACGAAAAAATCGGACTTTGGCCTGCGCGTGTGAATTTACGCGAGCACTTGGCAAGTGCTCGCGTTAATCACGCGAGCAGGCCTTGTTAAATTTTTTTTTTTTTAATTGCTCGTGTGATTTCACACGAACAGAGACGTTCTGCTCGTGTGATTTCACACGAGCATATCTTCTCTGTTCGTGTGAAATCACACGAGTGGGTTAAAAAAAAAAAAAATTGTTAATGTGCTCACGTGAATTTACGCGAGCACTTGCCAAGTGCTCGCGTAAATTCACACGAGCACATGAATAAAAAAAGTCCGATTTTGTGCATATGAATAGTACAAAAGGTAAATAGTTATGGTAAAAAGGTAAAAAATCATGGTAAAAAAGTGCCTGAATGTTTAATTTGGCCTGCGTATATCATTCATTACCCATAAACAAATAATCAAAGGGTAAATTTCACGTTGTCCCTAGGACTTTGGTTCCATATTATTTTATCCCTACTACCTCGATTGACATTCATTTGCCCCTCATGTACTTAAAACATTGTCTCGATGTAGCCCTTGCCGTTAATTGTCAGACGTTTGACTTTAACAACCTTTCGTCTAAATCTCAAATTACACACAAACACCACCCCTCTCAGTTTAAATAATTATTTAAAAAAACATAATTTAAATTAAAAAAAAAAATTCAAGACAACGAGAAAGCATAATTCACGATCGCAACCACAATTTATTATTATTATTTTTTAATAATTATTTAAACTCGGAGTGGTGATTTTTTTTTTTTTTCAGACTTAGATGAAACGGAGTACCGTGGGGCAAATCTTGCCATCTTTTTCTTCTTCTTTTTTTCTATTGCGATGCAAAATTGAGTTTGAATTTTGTAAAATTGGACCATTTAAATTATATAGAATTATGATTTTTTTTTCCCTTTGTAAATTAAGAGTAAGAAATAGGACTAATGATAAAATATGATTATGTAGTTGGGAGTTGGGACCTCAGTAAAAAACTTGGAGATGTGAAAAGTCCACCCTAAACACGGCCGCGTGTTCATTTTTACCCGGACCCGGCCTGTTAACAGTCGACACGAAACCCGATCCTCCAAACCATGAGTCGGTTTCGAGTCCCATTATCATGACTCGAGGCACGATGGATAAATACCCGCCTGGTCGACTCTTGTGTAATGTGACATTCTACCACACGAAAGTGAATTTACTTAATATATATATATCAGTGGTCGCCGGTTCTTTTGTTAAAAAAAAAATCAAAATATATGAGAGGCTAATATGCACCAATCACATACCCCTAATGGAAATAGCCTTTTAATGCAACATTTCTGAATAAGAAAATTAGTTGCATACGTGTTTTATTGAGAAAATTCAACTACTAATACCCAAAAAAGACCATCATATTGGTTAGGACTAAATTTTACTTTGTCGGTCATAAGAAGAAGAGTAGTTGCGTGCTCAAGATCATGTCACATGAGTTGTCCTAACAAATCCATATATATTATATCTCATAAATATGTAATTCCAACAATTATCTAATATTAATAATTTAATATAGTAGTTTATTTTTTTGTCTAGCAATATATATTAATTCATGGATTTGGTAATTGTACAAACTACAAACATAACATGATAAGTTCACAAAACAGTACAAATCACCTACTACTACTTATATGTGTGTGTATGTATATATATATACACACACACGTAGGGGACTACTACTTATATGTGTGTGTATGTATATATATATATACACACACACGTAGGGGTGAAACCAGGATCAAAATGTAGGGGGACTAACTAAATATTTCACGGATTCATGGCACGATCTCAAGGCATTGATAAAAAAAATTCAAAAATAAGTAATATTCATAAATTTTCTTTAAAATAATACAAGTTTTAAGCATCTTATTTTATATTTTATATTAAATATGATATATTTTATCTATAATTTATATAAGATAAAAAAATAATGGGTTAAAACACATATTTACAAAAACTTTGGGGGGCCAAAAGTAATATTAAAAAAATAAAATACCAAATACCTAAAAAAAATAAAAAAAAAATCTTGGGGGGTCAACAGCCCCCTAGCCCCTTGCAAGTACCGCCCCTGCACACACGCACACTTTTAATAGGAACTTGGAAACCATATGAAGCATAAAATCTCAATTTACCTTCTAGTTTTAGTAGGGGTGTGAATTCGAATGGAATTTTCGAACTTCGTCGATTTTCATTTGAATATACCGATTCTGGAACAAAATTGTTTATTCCCAATTTCGAAAGTTTTAATTTTGGAACAACATTTTCTTACTATGAATTCTAATTTTTCCATTTTTTAAGTACGTAATGGTATACATATATATATTATATTATGATTTCCAAAAATAATTTCGAGGATTCGAACATATTGCCGTAAATTACACTTATATATTATATATATACATGCGACAAAGAAATGGACTCTGAATTCAGCAGCGTACGACCCTTGAATTTTCGAATATGGAATATTTTTTTTTTCCATTACAATTTCTGAAATTCCGATTTTTGATTTTGGAACGGAGGAGGAATTAGTTTTTCAGTTGCAAATTTCTTTTTCGTTTTTCAAAGTTACAATTCCGATCCCAAAAAAAAAAAAAATCGAATTATGTGCCTGCATGGTCCCCAAAACATAGAACGTGATATCTTAGCCACATGTAATAATTAGGTAACTCTTACATTACAAGACAACCCAAAAAAACCCCCACAAAATTCATTATTATACATTAGACACCACAAATAATAGATTTTGCCTTAAAAGTCAAGCAAATACTACTTTTATCCGTTTAACCCCCACTCCCAAAAAAACCTATATATATAGTCCCCATATAGGCATATACTAAATCTACTCCACCACTTTCCTCCTAGACCTAGTCACCACCACCACCGTCCCTCATGGCCTCAAACCTAATAGCCTCCGCCACCGTCCTTTCCTTCCTCCTCCTCCTCATGGGCGTCTCAGCCGCCACACCCACCGGAGCACCAACATCCCACCACCACCACCACAACCGCCGCCACCGCAGCCCATGCAAAACCCTAGCGTTCTACTTCCACGACATTCTATACAACGGGCACAACTCCAAGAACGCAACCGCCGCCATCGTAGCGGCCCCCGCCTGGGCGGCCAACACCACCACTCTATCCAACCGGGACCACTTCGGAAACGTGGTGGTCTTCGACGATCCCATAACCATAGACAACAACCTCCGGTCGACTCCGGTGGGGCGGGCGCAAGGGTTCTACCTATACGACCGGAAGGACGTGTTCACTGCATGGCTAGGGTTTTCGTTCGTGTTCAACTCCACCGAGCACAAGGGCTCCATAAACTTCGCCGGAGCCGATCCGTTGATGAACAAGACCAGGGACATTTCGGTAATCGGCGGCACCGGAGACTTCTTCATGACGAGAGGCGTCGCCACTCTGACCACGGATGCTTTGGAAGGAGATGTTTACTTCCGGCTGCATGCTGATATCAGACTGTATGAGTGTTGGTAAAAATAAAATAAAATAAAATAATGTTCAAGTAAAATTATATATTAATGATGACGTCATATTTGTTATATAATTAAGGTATTTTTTTTTACTTTCTTATGTGTTTTTTTTTTTGTTGTTGTTTTGATTTTGATTATAAGTATTAAGTCATGCATTTGTAAAAGGGATTCAGCAAGAACGTAACTCTGTGGCCAATTCAGATATATATGTATTCTACTAATTAAATTGGAATTGGAATCTTTATGTATTATTTATGCTTATTTAGTTATTATTTAAGTTGTAAATTAGGGTTATTAATTAATTATCAGTTATATATTAAAACAATAGGAATTTGAAAAATGTCCCGTGACCCTATGCTGGTTCCGCCACTGATGTTGTAGTTGGTCAACTTTATATTGTGTGTTTAAGGGGAAAATTATAACTTTGGTCCCTTAAATTGACTTATTTAGGGATTTAGTTTTCTAGCTCGTTACATTTAAATTTTACATAAAGCAAAGTTTACAATATAATTTCTCATTTTTTGGCCTATTTACCAAAATCTTCCAAATTTTTGTATTAATTTTGACGAGCTCATTTGCCATTTTAATAATAAACTGAGAGAATCAAGAAATCTTCTTACAATATGCAGCTAATTACTAAATTAATAAAATTATAGCATGTAAAGGTGAAACGTGAGAATTTGGAGGACTAAATTTCTAAATAGTCAAATTTATAGAACTTAAAGTTACAATTGCAAAAGATGATCTTTTAGTGATTGGGCCGAGTGTTGGGCCCATTAACTTCATATTATTTATCAATGATTCGGGCCGAAATTGGGCCCATTAACTTCATATTAGCATCAATTATTCGGGCCGAAATTGGGTCTTCCATTAAAGCGTATGGGCAAATCAGACAATATCACAACCATTAAATTACATTCTGTACTAGTCTTTTACTCGTGCGATGCACGGCGGCAAGTTAGAACATAAAAATACATTTTAGATAAACAATTGAACAAAATTTTTGAATAGTTGATATATATAATATGATATAATTCAAAAACTTGAAAAACAATATTCGTCTATTTGATTTAAGTAGCGAGTTACACAAACTAAAATAATAAAAGAAATCATAAGCTACGAAAATTGTGATATTAAAAAAAAAAAAAAAAGATTTTCCACTAGGAAAATTGGGCACACAAATTGATGTGATGAAGTGATACTAATGTGTTGGTCATCAATTTGAATTCCAAGACAAACAACAAATTGCATACGCAACTCCAGTGGAGGATTTAAATGGGAAATTAAATGGAATAACTTCTATTTTGATGCTCTAAAATATAAATTTTTATCTCCAATGGGGGAATTAAATTGGCAGTTATTTTGATATTCAATTTCCCGAGATGCAAAAATGCATCCTGGAAAAAGAAGTATCAAAACATTAACTACTCAACAAACCAATTAAAAATTGACACGTGTCAATATTAAATATATTTATTCTTATATTTAAAATTAGATGATTCATTTAATGCTTGCGATTGGAGTAAATGAGTATCAAAATAATACAACGAGTATCAAATTAATATTTGATGATCGATTTTGAATTTTGATACTTTACCATTGGAGTTGCTCTGAGATAAACTATGGAAAATGGTTTAATGCATTACGAACAAAAACTAACAACGAAAAAAAACAGAAAGATATAAAGGAAATAACATAATCATAAAAGCTATGTATGGCATGAAGAACGACACCTCAACAAATGAAGGTGTTGAATTTTTTGCTTACGGCTAAGTTTTCAGTGTCACCATGTAAAAGAAAGAACATAATCAAAAAAACTATGAACGAGACGACACTTCAACAAATGAAAAGTGTTTATCCTTTTGCTTACGGCTCAGTTTTCAATGTCACAATGTCCAGAATCTGCCATAAAGCAATATAGTGTAATTAATTCATACGTGACGGAATATTTTCCACAAAATAGTTCAATAATTCATGATAGGATCATTAATTCCCTTGCACTTGGGGTGACAAATTTCTTTCTTATAGGCTTATGATTCTCTTCGTGCACCACTCTTTTTCAAAGCGATTCATTCTTTCTTCCTTTCTTTTAAAGTCGTGTTTTCATTAAAAGGCTGCAAAAAGAAGAGAGAGAGAGAGAGAGAGAGAGAGAGAGGAGAGAGAGAGAGAGAGAGAGAGAGGAATATTCCATATTCGAATTTGGGCATCTATTGAGGGGCTCACGTCTTGTTGGCACTTGCACCATATACAAAATTTTGAATATATACTTAAGTAATTCAATTTTTATTTATTTATTTTGGTCTTATATTAAAAAAATGACTTGGTCAAAATTGATTTGTCTACGTTGATGTTTGGGGGTTTGAGAATATTCTAGCTTAAGAGAATATATTTATCTTTCCTATATAAGCCCATAGCAAGAATAAGGGATAACTAGGCAAGATAATTGAATATCGAGCGTTTGCAAAAGCTTTTCAAAAATTAAGTTGATATTTTTTAAGTGACTTATTTTCCTCGTAATTTGAGCTTAACTCAGGAGTGATCGTAATTTACCATTTATTCTATAAAACAGATCCTTACAATATTTTCAGAATCTATTTCAGGAATCTCTTAATCTACATTTTAAATTTTAAATAATATGTAAATTGAACCATTATATACACTCTAAATTAATGCCATAACCAATATTAATTATTAATTTAATTCTTGCGGCACCGCCGCATAATCCTTATCTTAGTGCAATTGGGCCTCAAGAGTTTTGGAAAATTCATATTTGTCCCTTGGCACACTCAGCAAGTCATCACTATCAAATTCACCTAATTATCAATTATTTATTTATCTATTTTTATTTATTTATTTAATTTATTTATCAAATTCAGCTACAGCCGCGGCAACTTGCCATTGTATATTGAATTTTTTTAGTTGGCAAAGCTACAAATTTGTGCTTTGCTTTCAACAATTGTACTATATGATGTTGGTACCAAGTTTCTTTAACATTTTAAGATTTCAATGTACCTAACTCAAATTGAAAATAAGTGTAATAGAAAGAAGTGGCGTTTCTGTAATTCACAGACCTCGACCAAACGACGTCAATGTCAAAATTAACTGAGAGGGTTACATCTAAATAATTGCACAAGTGCATGAGCTAAATCGATACAATTGAGAGTATAAGGGGTAAACTAATTCGATGTCAGATTACGAGAAGTGAAAGTGAAATTTACCCCTATTAAGTATTAACTGATAATTACAGAGAAAGAGAGAATAAAAACCAAAAAGAAAAAAAAAAAAAAGAAAAAAAAAAGAGCCGCCTTGTTGGTTTAAATAGGGCCGAGGAATCAGGCCCAATCTGTTATCAGCGGGCCCATCTACCGCACCACGAGCGGTGACGAGCCGCTGCCCCCACCGTCAATTACAAATCGCCACAACATTAATTAATTATTAATCAAATAAATAAATAAATAAATAAAAAATATTTAAATAAAAAATATTTAATTTGTCGAAAGTCACGTTGTCGTTTGGCCATCATTCAATCCTACGTCGTATCGCCACACCCCATCGAACGTTGTTTCTTCAAAAGTCTACCTGCCCTTTCAATGTTGTGAAACATTTTTTTTTTATTTTCCTTTTTCCTCACTAAATTAAATAAGTAATATATATATATATATATATATATATATATATATATATATATATATTAACTTCACTAATTAAATTATTTACCCAAAAATTGAACTAATAAGTTAATTAAGTTGTGACTTGTGACATTTTGCAATAATTGCAAAATAGGTGTAATAATTCGAGGCCAAAGTACAATTATGAAGAAACATTGTACTATGTAGATTTTATTACTAATGTAGTTATTATTAGTAGATTCTTTATGCTGGGTTGTCATCCAAATCCTCTTGTTTTATTTTTGTTTAATATCCCTTTATTAATAATTGATGTTTAAGGTTTCAATACTTGTATTAAGAAAGTTAATAATATATGTTGACTAAATTACCCTCCAACTAATTATGTGATAAGAGAGAATTAATACTTAATTCAAATTGTCTCAAAAAAATATTACTTAAATTCAAATTAATAAGGTTAAAGGAGAAAAAAAAAATGTATTTTATACATGATTGAAAATCTTAATTTTTTCTATTAGGAGTTAACAATATATGTCGCTTTAAATTTTTAATACGGTGTAAAATACTGTATTGAGATAACAATTCTTTTTAAGCGATAATTAATTTGAAACGAAAGAATTATCGTCGATTTTTTATTATTTCGTTCAACGCGTCCTGAAAAGTTATCCACTTAAAATTCAAAAATAGGAACTACATTTTATGCAATATCTTATTTAAAAATCCAATTACTTTAAATTGAGTAAAAATTCAAATTATTTTTAAATAATTGTTATAGAGCATTAAAACATCAGAATTCATATTTTATAATTCAATACTTTAAAATCACTAATCAGGAACAAGTCACTACAAGACATAAGTGTTTTTCCTACTAAGACTACATAATTAATTAGAGGGAAAAAAAAAAGAAGAAAAAAAAAAATCCCGACTTAACGTACGCGGCTTGGGCTAACATGCGCCTGCGTTGTCAGTATCCGTTAAATAGTTTTCTAGATTTCCCCATTTTCTTCGACTGTTCATATGTATAAATAGATACATACACTTGAAAATCAACAAAATTGCAAATCTCTGTACCCTTTTTTGTACCTCGCCGGCGCTCACGAAGCCCTAGTTTCTCTCTCCTCTCTCTCTCTCTCTAAATTATAGATACAAATCTTGTCTCCGCAGACCGGAATTTCTGATCTCTTCGTTGATAGCGGAATTGCTGATCGAATCCAAGGCGTGAGAATTCACCGATCTGTCGTATCGATTGCGGTATGACCATTTGATTGTGTTGTTGAAGTTTCGTTTCGTTTCGTTTCGTTTCCCGATGATTTCTTGTGATTAACTTCTGATTATATTTAATACATAGTTTATCAGTTTTGTTGCTAGCTGTTCTATCTTTTTTTTTTCCCTTAATTTATTTGTTTTTTGAAGCTGAAATTCAATCAATTGTTTGTCCTACCTTTTGAAATCAGTCGAAAACGTTTATCGTTTATCATTTCATCATTTTTTTCAGACTTGTTTCTGATATTTATGTGGAAAAATTACCGTTTTGTGGGCTTGTATTTGTTCCTCTGCCTGTATGAATTTCATGAAGCATAATTCTCCGTTATTTGATGTGTAATTTCACTGATTGGTTTTCTTCTCGTTTTGTGTTCTCAGGTGTTTCCAGAAATTATCGGCTGAACTAGTTGCAGAAGTAATTAATTTTTAAATGTAAGTCCTGTAATTTTTAACTCTGTCTTCCATGGTTAATGTAGTTTCAAAAGAATTTTGGTTGAAGTATTTTTTCAGTTGATTTATAGAAGTTAGGTTCTGTGTGATGTTTCCCTTTAGATTTTCTAATATGCCTGATATCATTCTTACCACTGTGCGTCTTTCAAATCGAAATTCCGTTCCCAGGTTAAAGTTTGACATAGAGTCGTGCTTGCCTGAGATCTTTGCTTGATAGTTAATTAAAAAAAGCTCTTTTTTTGAACACATAAGAAACTGTCTAAGGCTCAATTGATTTATATTTTAATCGCTAGTTTGAGTGAAGAAATTCATGTTGTTTTACATACTGCACTGCTATTGTTTTAACACTTTATTTCATTGTCAACTGGTCTAACCTTTCTGATTGCTTATCAGTTCAATACTTGGTTCTTTCCCTATTTGGATGACTGGTTTATTTGATTGATTCCATTAAGCTTGAACCAAAATAGCGATCAAACATACCTGTTCATTTCCTTCCTGTTAACAAGATGTATACGACTGCATATTTTAGGTATTGGATGACTGCATGCATGAAATACTTGATGATAAGTTACTTTCATTGATCTGTATATGACTTCTGCATTAGACACTATATGACTGCTTTCCGCCTCTATGGGGCAAGTTTTCCAGTCAATGGTAAATGAGAACTGAAGCTTTCCTGTGGTCATTTCCTTTATCTATCTGCCTAAAAGTATGAACTAAAATCTGTTTTATCTAGTCATCAACCTTACCTTTGTTAGTTACGAGTCCATGCTAGTTCTTTATATTTGTGTCGAAGGTTGCCTTGGTCAGGTAAAATAAAGGTCAGGTAATTGTTTAATTTTTACTTTTTGAATTTGTATAGAGGGAATATCTACTAAATCATGGATTTGTACCAAGGTTCATAAGTTTGTGTATAGATAAAGAGAAACTGTCATGTGAGGATTTTGTGTGAAACTTATCTTGTTTAATAATAATGAGTGACTGCAATGTTCTTGACCTTGACTATCTAGATAAGAAACAACATATTGAAATTCAGTCCACATATGCACCTGAATAATTTACCGGTTTTTGCTTAAAAACTAGAAATCATCATTGTAGATAAGATGTGAATATGTGATTAGTTAATTTCTGAAGAGCAGATACAATTATTTTATTTTATAATGATATTTAATAGTATTCAATTTTATGTAATTGAACCTTGTACTTCAGATTCTTAAAGGAAATTGCCAAACATATACCAACTTTTCGTTGCCGGTGAAATGAAAAAATAGATTTCTAGAGATAAATTTCAATCTGTCAGCAATTAGATCTTACTCTTTATTGAAGTTGTATCCCAGTAAGTGGCGACTAATATGATTCTTTATGGAACAGGATATTCTGCTGTCCTAGGTACATGGAATTGTTGTGGAATTGACATGCACTGCTGCTAATTAGGGAAAATTATAACTTCTACAAACAATGGATCGCCGTGATACTTCTGGATTTGTTAGCGGGGGTGCGGTGTGCTCTCTCAGAGACATCTAACCCTAGTTAGTTTTTGTAGATATATTTTTCTTTTTTTAACCCGGAAGTCAGGCAGACTGTTCTTTAGCAACTAAGTTTTGGTTCAAATACAAGCATTGGACTGTAGCTATTTGGTGATGGATGCCAGGTTCTACAATCTGGGTTTTGCTGCTAACCCACAATCGAACGCATTCAAGAATCTGTGCAATTCCACCCAAATTGGAGGAAATGGAGCTGAAGGTGTGTATTGTGCAGACACAACCTTACGACTTGATTCACCTGCTTTTCCAAGCCCCTTAGCTTCTACTTCAATGGGACTCAAAAGGAAGTGGAGCTTTGTAGATGGGCCTGAAAATCAGCAAGTCGAATCTTCACTTTGTCTCCACCTTGGCCATTCATCAAGCTCATCAGACAGCAAGGGGAGCACAGCAACTGCATGCACTTCTATGTCTTCAGCCAAAGAAACTGACGAGGAGTCCTCAATGGATCTAGAACTGGATTTCACTCTCCATCTCGGCGTTGAAAAACCATCATTCTCAGAGAAATCAGCCAGCTTTAATCTGAAATCACTGAACGAGTGGCCTAAGGTTGATCTTCAGTTGGGCCTTTCCAGTGGACCTGCTTTATCTGACATTACAACTGTCCATCCATTCCACACCGCAACAAACAACGCTGTCAACATGGTTACTGACAATGAAGGTCTGGACACAGATGAAGGTTCAACAGGAAATCCCTTTCTGCCATTGCACACTGCACGGAACATGGAAAACATTTACTTTTTTGACCCGTCTGTCGGGCAAATGAAGCCAAACACTCCTGTTCTCTCCTCGAGCATAGTAACAGTACCGAAAAGCTCAGTCACCTGTACTTCCGGGATAACTCAATCACAACAGCAGCGTAGTAGTTGTAGCAATAGTACTAAACATTGTCAGTTTCAGGGATGTTCGAAGGGAGCAAGAGGGGCATCTGGTCTCTGTATTGCTCATGGGGGCGGTCGGAGGTGCCAGCGCCCTGGCTGCCACAAAGGAGCCGAGGGCCGAACCGCCTTTTGCAAGGCTCATGGTGGCGGCAGAAGGTGTGAATTTCTAGGATGCACAAAGAGTGCGGAAGGGCGTACGGATTTCTGTATCGCCCATGGTGGAGGCCGCCGCTGCAGCTACGAGACTTGCACTCGTGCTGCCAGAGGGAAATCTGGGCTGTGTATCCGTCATGGCGGTGGAAAGAGATGCCAGGTACAAAACTGCTCGAAGAGTGCGGAAGGTCTTTCTGGTCTTTGCATCTCTCATGGAGGCGGTCGAAGGTGTCAGTACCCCGAGTGCCACAAGGGGGCTCAGGGAAGCACAATGTTCTGCAAGGCTCACGGTGGCGGCAAACGCTGCACACACCCTGGGTGCAAGAAAGGTGCAGAAGGTAGCACTTCGTTATGCAAAGGCCATGGTGGTGGGAAAAGATGTTCGTTCCAAGGGGGTGGACTTTGCCCTAAGAGCGTGCATGGTGGGACCCTCTTTTGTGTGGCGCATGGGGGTGGAAAAAGGTGTGCTATTAGCGAGTGTACGAGGAGTGCTAGGGGTAGAACCGACTTTTGCGTTCGCCATGGTGGCGGCAAGAGATGTAAATACGAGGGTTGTGGGAAGAGTGCGCAGGGAAGCACTGATTTCTGCAAAGCCCATGGCGATGGCAAGAGATGCTCCTGGGGTAGCCCTGGTTCTGAATTTGGCCTTGGTGATAATCCTTGCAACACGTTTGCTAGGGGTAAAACTGGGCTTTGTGTATCTCATGGTGCTTTGGTTCAGGACAATAGAGTTCATGGTGGTGGAACTGTCGGAATTGTCGTTCAGGACTTTAAAGCTAAGAAACCAGTCTTTACAGTTGAAGACGGGAGTGTTGTTATGAATTCCGCTGACTGTTCAAATTATTTCGGTTACCAGCCAACTCATATGCCTTCGGGAAGCAACCGATCATCTGGGAAGGTTCCGGAAGGACGTGTGCACGGAGGGAATTTGATGGCATTGCTTGCTGGTGGTCCTGGTTTCAACTTTCCTAGCGGAGATATGGCGGGTCCCTCCGAGCCGGAGAAGTCTTTCGTGACACATCAGACCTGGATGTAAGGCTATCCTTTTAGCCCCTTTTTTTTTTCCTTCTTGTTAAATTCAATTTCCGAAGCCCTGTTTATTAGACGCATGTTGTGTTGTTCCATTCTCTTGTTTGTGTAGTGGTTTTTGAACGTGAAAAATCTCGACTGTTATTTATTTGGCATAGTTTGCAACTTAGGGAATGTGTGGCAATAAATGGAGATTGAAACTGCTTGCTTGAGTGTGGCTTAATGCCGTTCTTTTGTCTTGTAAATAGTCACGTGTTGTTTTTCGATCTTCGTGTTGGTTTTTGCGGGCCCGTGTTGGGTCGGAACAGATATTCTGTTGTAAAAATAAAATTATGTTTGATGTGCAAACATTTTGATGAAGCTGCCACTATTTTTTTTAACTAATATTCTTGATTTTAGCTTGTGTTATTTGTTCTATACTTTCTTGAATTCATTTTGCTCAGTGTCTTGTTATCCTTTGTTTTAAGATAGATTCTTCAGATAATGTTGGAATTTTAGCAAGTCAAGAATAGGAAAATGATAACTATCTATTTCCATATATCTATATCAGAATCTATATGTCCATATATATATCAATATCAATATTTATAAAAATATTAATATATATATATATATATCTATATCTATATATATATATATATATATATATATATATAATTTTCCTAAATCTAGATTTCTAGACATCTTCCTGTTTAAATTTAGCCATCTTTGAGAGTTCATCAACAGCTTCAACCAAGTGATCGAGCCGAGCCACAAACTCAACGAGCAACGAAGTAAAAGTCGCAACCGATAGCGTAGCGGTAGTCTCCAATGTCTTCATCCTAGGCATACAATCTGTAGAACTAAACCCTAAACCCCCTTCTTCAAAAGCGTCCACTTCTCTCGAAGGCCACGAATACAGCCTCTTCGACTGCTTCCTCATTGTCTCGTGGTAGGAATATTCTTCTTGTAACAATAACGGAGGGTCGTGGTTTTGTTCTGGAAGTTTCTTATCGAGGTCGGAAGACAGTGCGTGGGAGAGTGGTTGCTTATGTGGCGGCTCGTGATTGGCGGACGAGGTGAGTAGGTAGGAGTACATGTCCATTGCCCGTTGGAGTTTTTCAGTTGAGGTGTGAACCTTTTTGAGGACAGAGATTTTGAGGGTTCTTTGCATGTTGCGTATGTCTTTTCCTAGACGACGGATTGCCTCTGCAGCGTCCGTCGATACTTCGCGGATCTCGTTGCGGAACGCGATTCGGAGGTTGTATGGTGCCTGTGGGAATTTAACAAACAAGAGAAATAACAAAACATCAGCTAATTCAGCAGCCCGGTGTTATATCGAATGGCTCTACGTGCTTTACGTTTTAGTCGTTTTTCGCTTCTCGATGCAATTTTCAGACACCGTTTCCGGATTTTATTACAGAAATTAAACCACAAGTGATTTCAGATACCTGAATTTCTGAGTGTAATACACCATGAAGTGCCATAACCTCATATGTACAATATCTTAGGACAGCACCTACTTTGACATATTCTGTCCATGGATAAAAGAAGTGCCGAAATCTGCCATGTGGCGGCTCCCATTTAGCCGAATTCGCCTGATGGAAAAGGAAAAAAAAAAGAACGACGAAACAAATCAAACGAAAAAATATTTTTGTTATTGAAACAACTTCATCAAAGACAAATCAATCAATCATTACCAATGATTCAAGTTTAGCCGAAGAATTTAGGGTCGACCGGCATTTTCGGTAAGCGGGTTCTTCGGGAAAGTCGTCCATAACAGTCTTTGTGAACTCGGAATGTTCCGATCCATCATCTACTAAGTACTTCCCCACACATTCTTGAAACAAAAAAAAAATCAATCATTACATGAAATTTAGTGCTCCTTATTCTCGTCTTAAAATGAATTTGAACAAGTTGTTTTCAGTTTTTCGATTTTTCGATTTTTCGACTTTTCGATTTTCGATTTACCTTCAAGTGCATCAGCTACAGAAGAAAAGTTGTTAACAAGTTCCTTGTGCAACTGCTCACCAGCCCATATAGGGCAAATTAGTACATTCACTACCACAGCTACAATTGCTCCAATGGCGATAGAGTACAACCGATCCATGGCTGTTCGAATCGGGTTTCCCATACGATATCCAGAGACGATGATCAAACAGTATGTGAAAAGTATGACTCGGAATCCGTACTCGTACGGAACCAAAGATGGCCATAGCTTCATAAATGACGTTATTGCCCCTACGATAAAGATGCTGAAACCGATTATGATAGGCTCCGCAATTCGCCCCGTTTTGAGGGCTAATTCGGCAATTGAGATAGCAATTATTCCGGCTAGAAGGCTGCCGAGTGCTCTGTTGAATCCTCGGTTAAATGTGGCCCCTTCAAATAGACAACACCGGTTTATTACAAGATAATGAGGTTGTTTTTCTGCTCCTAAATGTCGTTTCAATTTTACTGGTACTATTTTGACTTTAAATGTAATTTTGACCATTTGACGAAATTCAAAGCAACGGATTTCTATTCACTTGAGTTAGCTTTGTAATCCAACTTATATCAGCTAGATTGAATGTCAAGTGAGAGAGTTATGCCTAGTGAATGATCACATCGGCATTAAAGGTCGTGTTTTGAGTTTTTCGAGATTCAAACAGTCATGCGCAACTCTCTCACCCGATATCCAATCACCAGTTGGATTGGAAAATCAACTCAAACTACAAAGTTTGTGCTTTGAAGGTTTGCCAAATTTGGACTGAAAAATGGTCAAAATCGCATTTGAAGTCAGAAGCATACCGATAAAATTGAAACGACATGTAACAATTCAGCATGTGTATTAATTAGTGTAAAAGAATTGTACGTACCGACGGTATATTCAAACATGATGGCAACGGTGAGGATTGACCAGATAATGTTAGTGCCGAAAACTCTATAAGGCGATTGGCATAGTATCAATAGAGAAACGAGAAGAACCGCGAGCCCAACTTTGAGAGAGAATATTACTCGATTAGTGTCTTCTTTGCAAAATTCCCACACATTAAGAATGCTACTTATAAAAGAGGTGCCAAATTTTTCTTCGCATTTTTTAGTAGTTTCCGATTGTTTGGCTTTGGCAATGGGAGGGATGTTGATTTCGACACTACCCTTTTTGCCATTCATTCTCCAATGAAGTTAATTATATCGTCGTTAAAAAAAACCCGAGCGTGTGAATATTGAGATGGAAGAAATCGGAGAAGGTGAACGTTATATATTTAAATGAAGGGATTTTAGCTATTAGTGGTTGATGCAACTAGGAAAAGGAAAAAAAAAAAAAAGAATAAATAGAGCAATAATTGAAGGAAATATGAAGCTAAAATGGTGGATAAAAGATGCTTAGCCTCAATAATGTTGCATGGATGGAGAATTAGAATCTTGAAAATATATATATTGCTGCACAATGCAGCCTTCATTATCCCAAATTTTATTCTATATATATATATATCGTCTTATATTATCATCGCGTATGTATTAGATGAGAACGAGAAAAAAAACGGGGGTGAAACTTTCGTTTTTTTTTTGTTTTGTAATATTCTTCTTCGTATGCGAATATTAGTATGCCATTCATGCAGATCAACAAGTTACAATCATAGGAAATTGGAATATGTTCTGTTCTGTTCTGCCTCTTATTGCAACATCAAATTTGAACATATTATTCGATAGTCTTTTAATGTAATGTTTATAATTAGTCTATATATATAAAATATATTCACTTATAGCAACTATTCGTAATCCCATATTAATTGTTCTGTTCTTGCATGAGACTAATCGTAAATCAGTACACTTTATAAATCAGAACATATTCTAACTGCATGCTTTCGATTTCTGTTTAATTCACCTTGACAGTACACTTGGCGCATTTGAGCAATTGTTATTTGACTCGGAACCAAAACATTTTGCTTTGTCTTAATAATGCAGTTTGATGGAATAAACGAGTGGCAAACGTGAGACATTCCGTAAAACACCCATTCATCTATTACAAAAAAAAAAAAAGTATATATCCGAATGTATTATATATACACGTCTAATACGCGTGTTAAAGGGGCTTAACTGGAATTATGAAACAACACACGTATTATAATTCGCGAGATGTCATCTGATGGGAATTGGATGCCTCGAAGTAGTCGAAATCATTGAAATTCTATGATGATGATTCTGAAGATGCATTAGTATTTATTTAGTGGACAACTTCTTTAAAAACATGTATGCATGAATCTTGTTCCTGTACCATAACTATTATGTATCTATGCATGTATGTAGGTATATATATGTATCTATATATCTCATTTTCCACGCACTTGACACCCTCCTCTTTCTCTTACTAATCACCTAATTTATTGGAGTTATACTCGAACAAGTTTTTTTAATTCAATGAAATTGCAATAAAATGTTTTATAGAAAACATTTTCAAGAAGCGTTTGTAGTCCAACGGTTAGGATAATTGCCTTCCAAGCAATAGACCCGGGTTCGACTCCCGGCAGACGCATTTTATTTTATTCATTTTGATTTGTTTTGTTTCATTTTATTTTGTTTTATTTTATTTTGGTGCCTTCTCTCAGAAAAAGTCGATGGGTCACGTTCATGGCGGAAAGGTGCAACAAAATTACATCATATGATACTTTATAAAATGAATATATATCTAAAATCTGCAATCTTTGTGCCTTGTCGGATTGTACTTTTACACATATTCCCACCTAATTATTATTATTGTTACATAAAATATATTTTATATATTCCCACCTAATTATTGTTTGTTACATAAAATACACTTTTACACATTCCCATCTAATCATTATTTTTATTTTTAAATATTGATGATAATAAATTAAACAATTAGTTGTAATTAAATTCTATAAAATGAACAATAAGATGGTAATCTTGCATTATTTTCATCGTTCACTGTTAAGGGATATTTTTTATAATTCAAGGGTGCATTATGCTATTTTCAAAATTGGAGGGTGCATTGTGTCGATTACGTATAATTTGAGGGTGCAAAATGCAATTTACCCTTTAAATCATGTCAATTTGCTCACCGTGCGTTCGGACCAGAAACCGCATTGCGATTTCAACATCAGTTTTGACTAATCAGTCTTGAAATGGGCAACGCCCCCAGCATCGACGCGCCGCCCCACGCTCCGACCGCCACCTCACCACCCAACGGCGGCGCAGACTCCGAGACCTCCCTCCCCACCCCTCCCGAATCGCCACCACATCCACCCGGCTCCCTCCCCACCGGCGCCATCCTCGGCCGCCCAATCTCCAACGTCCACTCCGCCTACAATTTCGGCCGAGAACTCGGCCGCGGCCAGTTCGGCGTCACCCACCTCGTCACCCACCGCGAAACCCGTCGCGCATTCGCCTGCAAGTCGATCGCCGTCCGAAAACTCGCCGCCCCCGACGACGCGGCGGCCGTCCGCCGCGAGGTGCAGATCATGCACCACCTCACGGGCCACCGGAACATAGTGGAGCTGAGGGAGGTGTTCGAGGACCGACGCCACGTGCATCTGGTGATGGATTTGTGCGCCGGCGGCGAGCTCTTCGAACGGATTGTCTCCAAGGGGCACTACTCCGAGCGCGGCGCCGCGGGCCTGTGCCGGCAGATTGTCACGGTGGTGCACGCCTGCCACTCCATGGGCGTAATGCACCGGGATTTGAAGCCTGAGAATTTCTTGTTCTTCGATTCCGACGAGGATTCGCCGGTCAAGGCTATTGATTTTGGTTTGTCTGTATTTTTCAAACCCGGTAAGAATTTTTATGTTTTCAAATTAGTCCCTCTTTTTTTTTTTTTTCTTGTTGGATTACATTGGTCTGAAATGGAATTTCATGGGTTGAATTTAGAATTAATTCAAGAATATGTGGAGATCAATTACATACACTACTTAATATTTAGTACCTTTTCTTGTTAAGATGCTAGTTCATCGTATAAATTGGGTATTCGACCCAAACGAGCATTTTTGTCGTGTTCTTGAATTCGTAAATGTAGCTACATAAGGAACGAAGAAATTAAATGAAACCGTGATACACGAAAGTAATAGTTTGTTCGTTTTCTTGTTTGTGATAAAATGATTTAAAGAATTAATTGTTTCTTGATCTTTAAAGTATCTAATTCTTTTGACAAAATGCTACTGATTTTTTCACTCATAGTCATAACTGATTTATTATTGCAGGAGACACGTTTAAGGATCTTGTCGGAAGTGCATACTATGTAGCACCCGAAGTTTTGCGTCGAAATTACGGAGCAGAGGTTGATATTTGGAGTGCCGGAGTAATGCTATACGTTTTACTCAGTGGGGTTCCACCTTTCTGGGGAGGTCAGTTAGTCTTCCTTAGTTTATTACTTCATCATATATTTAAGGTCAAGAATTACATGTCTGAATGAATGTATGTGTCTTCGATTTTGATACACTGGTTAAATTTTTTTCTTTTCTTTTCATATTGTTTTATTTTAGAGAATGGGAGGCGAATATTTGGTGCTGTATTGAGAGGTCACCTCGATTTCGAGTCTGATCCATGGCCCACGATATCGAGTAGTGCAAAAGATCTTGTAAAGAATATGCTACAAGCCGACCCCAAAAAACGGCTTACTGCAGCTCAAGTCTTGAGTAAGTTTCTTACATCTCTTCATTACACCACATGTAAGAAACTTAACTTAATTCCGCACAATAAGGAACGTCACAAATAATGTTTTTGTTTAAGATGAAAATAACACAAAATAATGTTGTTGCCGGTGCATAATAACAAAATGGTCGATGCTAGAGTTTGACTCTTTGTCCTTAAAAGACGATATTGCCCCGCACTGGTGCTCACGTTTTTTTTATAGCATTTGTCTTGTATATAAGATAAAGTAAACTTTCTTTCAAGATTGTGTAGCACTACAAATCTTGAAATCTACAAACACTCAAATGTGTTTTGAACTATGAATTGGTCGCATTGGTATCTTTTATATTATTTGAATTGACACCTTTTCGATCGAATAAGTGTCTAAACACCTCCCTACTCTTAAATTTTGATGGTTGTTTTTCACCTATTATTTTCCATAATTAGATATTTAGTGATTTATTATTTTCGCATTCGACTAGGTATCTTTTCGATTCGAATTGACACCTTTTCCATCCAGTGGTTGTGTAAACACCTCCATACTTTTAATGGTGTTTTTTCACTTATTCTTTTCCATAATTTAATATGTTAAGTGATTTATTAACTTCTCATCTACCAACAAATGATTTCGATTTTGGGAAAAGAATAATTTAATCCAATTAAATATTCAATCAAAATTGAGTCAAAACTGAATATTTCCAACAAAATTAAAATAAAACTATCTCATTAATACAATAATCAATATTTAATTATTTATACAATCCAAACTTTCAATGAAACAGATCATCCATGGATGAGAGAAGACGGAGATGCATCCGACGAGCCTCTAGATATTGCCGTCTTGACGAGAATGAAGCAATTTCATGCAATGAACAAACTCAAGAAAGTTGCTCTTAAGGTTTTTAACGTATTAATCGTATTAATTTCCGTTTTCTTTTTTTCATGCTTTTGAATAAATTCTAATTATATTTTTTTTTCGGTAGGTGATTGCAGAAAATCTTTCCGAAGAAGAAATCGTGGGACTGAAGGAGATGTTTAAATCCATGGATGCCGATAACAATGGAATGATTACTTTCGAAGAATTAAAAACCGGTGTGTCGAAGCTGAACACGAAAATTTCTGAATCAGAAGTTAGGCAATTAATGGAAGCGGTATATTCTCTAATTTTTAATTCTTTCCGGAATTAATAAAATATTTTTCTCAAATAATTTTTTTATTTATTAATTATTGCTCTTGTAGGCTGATGTGGATGGAAATGGAACTATCGATTATATCGAATTTATAACAGCTACAATGCATATGAACCGAATGGAGAGAGAAGACCGTCTTTATAAAGCATTTGAATATTTCGACAAAGATAGTAGCGGGTATAACTTCGTCTTTTTTTTTTTTTGCAAATTATTTTGATATTATTGTCCGATTTTATGATGTTTGCATGTGATTTATTTAGGTACATTACCACGGAAGAATTGGAGCACGCGTTGAAAGAATATAATATTGGTGATGCTAAAATTATAAAAGAAATTCTTGCCGAAGTAGATATCGACCATGTACGTACATCCTCGTTTCCTTTTTTTTTTTTTTTAAATTTTATAAATTTGAAATTGACTATAAATTACCATTTCTTTCGGATCGATTTTTTTCTGAATAAAATTATTGCAGGATGGGAAGATTAATTACGACGAGTTTGTTGCGATGATGAGGAAAGGCAATACGGATTTGGTCACAGAATGGGCAGCGAAATTAGATTTATAATGTAATCTCGATAACGGGTACACGTCTTTTGATGCTTATTACTAATTAATTATATGAAAAGTAATACAATCGATACTTTTTATTCGAAGTTTTCGAGCTTTTTTCGTGTACAAATAATTAAATAGCAAAAAAAAAAAAATTAAAATTAATTAACAGAGTATGTTATAGCAACCGTACATTACAACAGCACTGAAACCGACGAACAAGCCGACTAGAAAGTAAACGACCGAACGGCGTTTCCACTTGTTGATAAAATTATCCGCTTTTGGTCGAACAATAATCTGATGATCTCCACCTGGAATATTCTGAGGAATATCCCCCGGCGAAACTGGATCCCGCCTTGTTTGATTCGATTTCATGGAAGCTAGGTCCGACAAGTTCTGATCGAGCTCTTCCCTCGATTTCAGGACTGCTGACACGGTAGTGGAGAGGCTGAGGAAGTTTGTGATGGCTGCGAGGAGAGAGAGTGTGAACGGAATCCACCAGCGGCGGCAGGTGGCGGCGGCGGTGGTGGAGGATGAGGCGGCGGCGGTGGTGGAGGCGAGGAGGACGACTGCTTGGAAGATGAAGTATAAGTTGACATTTTGGATGGCTTTTGTTTCCAGGTTTCTTATTCTCTGCTCTTGTTTCTTGTTGCTTTCGTCTAATTTATCTGTTTCTCTCCGGTTTGGTTCCTCCAGTGCGCTGTTATTGCCTTCACTTTGATTCATCTTCTCTCTCTCTCTCTCTCTCTCTCTCTCTCTCTCTCTCTCTCTCTCTCTCTCTCTCTCTCTCTCTCTCTCTCTCTCTCTCTCTCTCTCTCTCTCTCTCTCTCTCTCTCTCTGTGTATTTGAAGGGAAGAAAAATGAGTGGTGATTACTATAATTTGATTAGGGTTAGCACGTAGTGTCCACTTTGATGAGTAGCTATCAAAACCTTGATATTTGGTTGACTTTGTGCTAAAGTCAACGGGGAAGCCTATGTAATGCTATTATTCTTCGGGAAAAATAAGGATAAGAGGAAAGAATGAATAATGGTACAAGTTAAAAGGACATCCCACCAAAACCATTTATAAAAATCTTTAAAACTTGGTGCTGTTATCTGAAATGCGTAATAATTAGGGGTGAAAATTGGAACGAAATTTTTGATTTCTGCCGATTCCGATCCAATTTTTTTTTTTTTTTTGGAACAATACGAATTCCGAAATTCAGACTTCCGATTTTTCTGAAATTATTTGGATGGAAATTGGATTATGTATGAGATTATGATTCCCTATCCGATTTAAATTCTGAAAATAATTAGGAAAATTATTTCGATTTTCCGAATATTACACTTAAAATACCAATATTATTATGTCATTTATATTTTAGGTGGCAAAAAATCGGAAATTTCCGAATTCCGCTGATTACAATCTGAAATTTCCCGGTTTTTTTGGAATGAAAGTGGAATTAGTTTTTTCACTTCCGAAAATACGGAATTTTTCAGAAAGGGTTTATTCCTATTCGATCCGTTCGACGTACACCCCTAATAATAACTAATAAGCTTTTAACCAGTGCAGTTCTATGTCTCATTAGTCAATGACTCAATTCTATGCCAAGTGGAAGAAATGATTATTTTATTTTATTTTGAAAAAAAAATATCTTATATATTTTGATGAAAATACTTTATTACCCGTCGGGAAAAAAGAAAAAAGAAAAAAGAAAAAAAAATGAAGAATCACTAATAAATATCATACATATGTAGTGGCTGTGATTGCTTCTCAAGGAATATTTGCTTAACTTGGAAAAACAAACGAAAAACGCAATCTTATTTTTTTCTTTTTTTTTTTGTAACGAAGGAACTCGTAGCTAATCTATAGATTCATTGGGTATATCTATAATCTCGTATAATAGCTTGTAAATTATACGAGAGATATAAAACACATTAGGTTAATCATGTATGACAAACTCCATTGCTTCAACTGTTAGGTCATCCCTTGCGGAACGCAACCTTAATTATCTCATTGTTTCGTTCCGATGCATGCATATTCCCGACTGGTCCTAATTTGGTGGAAATTGGTGGGGTGAGTCGGAATCGGCACTTTTTGAAAGAAAATCATTTTATTAGCAAGTGACAAAATAATTTCAATTTTGTTATAAAAATAAAATCAGTGAAATCAGAAATTATAATGAAAAACTTGTTAAAAAAAAAACGAATCGAAATTGGCAGAATTCGATTTTTTCGATTTTTACTAAACTAAAATGTAAAATACATAATAATTTTGATTTTCTTAGTGTAATATTTTGAGGGGAAAAAATCAGAATTTTAATCATTATTTTTTGAAATTAGAATTGGATCGGAAATCGAAACCTCGCACATAATCCAAATAAAATCAGGGGTATCAAAAATCAGAATTTTGGAATTCAGAGTGTTCCAAAATTGGAAATCGAAATTCCGGATAGGAATTTGCCGAAATAGGAAATACAATTAAATTCCAGTCCCCATCCCTAATGAAAATGTACCTAAAGATTCCTTTTCCTGTACCTAAAATCTTTCACAGTATTAATTCATGTACATTTTGTGGTCCAAATTTTCTGCGAAATGTCTCTTTCACACAGCTTAATCATGTCTTTTTTCATTTTCATCCATGTATGTAGTGTGTATATATATATATATATATATATATATATATATTAAAACAATAGAACTGAAGAAGTTATATAAATCACCATTATATTCAAAGGCTTTTATATATACATATATTTGAAAGAAAAAAAAAAAGCAAAAGCAATCAATCGAGGTCATGAAATCGCCGCATGTATTGGCGGTGCCGTTTCCTGCACAAGGGCACGTTAAGCCACTCATGAAACTATGCCGACAGATAGCCAAACGTGGGATTAAGGTTACCTTTGTGAACATCCAGAGTATACACGAAAAAATTGTTGCTGCTGATAAAAACACGTCGGTTGATAATAATAATGAGGAGGATAATATAATCCTGGTCTCGATCCCGGATGGACGGAGCCCGGAGGACGATCCGAACGACACTATCAAGCTGTTGGAAACTCTCAGGCATAGTATGCCTGGATTTGTGGCGGATTTGATCGAGGAAATTAATGGTTCGAATCCCGACCAGAGAATTAGCTGTTTGATTGCTGATGTCACCATGGCGTGGATTTTCGAAACTGCTGAGAAAATGGGAGCGGTGCCGGTTGCTTTTTCGCCCGCTTCGGCTGCTGCCATCGCCCTTGTGCTCCACACTCCGGAGCTACTCGAGCAAGGTTATCTTGACACGAATGGTAATGCTTGTAATTTGTGGTGATGTTTTGGATAATTTCGACATGTTTTAGGAGTTATTTATACTTTTTTTTTTCAATCTTCGTTCTTGAAATTGAAGGAACTGTAACGAAAGGTGATATAGTTAGCCTGTCGGAAAATGTACCCGCCTGGACAAAAAATGAACTCGCATGGAGCGCACCCGGCGACCTACAAACACAAAAGATCTTCTTCGACTGTTCGGTAAGAATTCCAGAAACAGTGAATCAGGCCAAGTGGTTGCTCAGCAACACTTGCTACGAAATCGAACCTTCCGCCTGCGATTTGAGCCCGAATTTACTCTCGATCGGGCCGTTACTCGAATCGCAAAACCCTAAATCCCCTTCAAATTCCTGCAGTTTCCACCCCGAGGACGAATCCTGTTTAGCCTGGCTGGACAATAAACCGCCCGAATCGGTGGTTTATGTTTCCTTCGGCAGTTTGGCGGTTTTCTCCCAGCAGCAGCTGGACGAGCTGGCGTTCGGGCTGGAGAATTCGGGCCGGGCTTTTCTGTGGGTCGTCAGGTCGGACCTCGCGAACGGGTCGCGGGCCGTGTACCCGGATGGGTTCCTGGATCGGGTGGGGGAGGTCGGGAAGATCGTGGAGTGGGCCCCACAGGAGAGGGTTCTCTCTCACACCTCCACTGCGTGTTTCGTGTCGCATTGTGGATGGAATTCGACTGTGGAAGGTGTGGGCAATGGGGTGCCGTTTTTATGCTGGCCTTATTTCTCGGACCAGTATCATAACCAGAGTTACATCTGTGACAAGTGGGAGATTGGATTGAGAATCGAACCCGGAGAAAACGGGATACGATCGGCAGATGAAATCAAGGGCAAAATCGACAAAATGTTTTGTGACGATAGATTGAAGAAAAATGCAGTGAAGATGAAGGAAGTGTGTGCAAAGAGTGTGGGTGAAGAGGGTTCTTCTTACAATAATCTTGAGACATTTATTGATCATCTTATGAAGTGAGGGTGTGATTTCGAGTGTTGTTGTTGTGATGTTTTTTTGTGCGATTTCTTGTAATAATGATCTCATAATGAATGCATCCACTAAATTACTCTTTTATTAACCAAACAAATTATGAGTAAATTACGAGTATCTATGAGGTAAGACTCCTAGGGGTAGATTCGGAAATTCAGAACGAATTATTCATGAAACTTTAAGGTTTCGTTACTCATAATTCCATATAACTAGACCTATTTATGTTTAACTCGTAAATAGAGCCAACTAAATTTAATTTTTTCAAAATTATTTCTAGATAAATGAGAACTTAATAAATTACTTAAAACGTTTCATTATCAAAAAAAAAAATAGTTGGTGAAAAGTCACAATTGAAATATAAAAAGTTTGTTTAGACAATCATGGGGTCAAAATGTGTCACTTTAAATAAACAGCACACCTATTCAATTGAACATGTGTTTAATTAAATATGAAAAAATGGAACATATTTTAATGAAATTAATACAAGTATTTCATTATAATCATAATATAAGAAGACAAGTACAACTTGCACAATAATTAGTAAATACTTTACCCTCTTTCCCAACCATAGAAAAGAAAGAATCCAATAGATTCTCCTGCACAAAATTTGGGGGAAAAAAAAAAGGAAAATACCTAGGGTTTTTTGTGCTCTGCCGATTGCAAAATGCACAGAACCCATGATTCCAATTTCATGCGGCATCCCTAAATTTAGGGTTTCAACTCACAATTCTCATGTTAATCTGATGCTGAGCTCAAATTGCATTCACTCTCTACCTCAGCGCCCTTCTCTCCTCCTCTCAGCATCGAGTCCCAGATTTAGGGCTTCGAAATTCACCTCCAAATCGCCATTCGCTCCTGCGTTGACCTTCCGCGTTTCCGATACTCATCACAGGCTCTCGACCAAGGTATTTTTAATTTGCCGAATCTGGATACATGTATGGGTACATTTTGGGTTGCGTAATTTTGGGTAATTTGATTGATTGTTGTAGCCATATCAGCTTAATTAGTCAGGATATGAAATGGGTTTTTTTTTTTTTTTGTTGTGATTTTACTTTATCTATATCTCAAGATTATCTTTTTAGGCCTCATTTGGTTGGGGAGATTTGCCATGATTAACTAAATAATGGGACTTTGTTTGATGTTGGTATCCGCAATAACTTGCCGGGTCGACCTGCAAATATTATGTTATCATGCTTTATCTTGCCTAAAAGGCATGTTATTTTATTGGATCTTCCTAAGTCCAATAATGCAATTGGGTTTCATTAGATTATTTAATTTTATCTTGGCTAATCTTATCTTGGCAACCAAACGAGGCCTTACAGTATTTACAGATGCCTTCGTGTGCTTTAAAGCGAGATCGTTGAAGAATCTGAAATATGAAATTTGGTGTATATGCTGCTTAGAATACAACTGCGTACTTATATGTATGTTGAGTTTATTTATCTTTGTTTTAGAAGTGGAAAATCTCGTGCTTTCGGCATGAAGAATTTTCGTCCGACACTCCAAATCCAGAACCTGCTGACGAACTTCTCCACGAGTCAGAGAAGGCAGAAATTAATAAACCGAATATTGAAAGAAG
Organism: Erythranthe guttata; assembly: GCF_000504015.1. Next base: position 876,405 of record NW_012194820.1, read on the forward strand.
AAATTGGGCTGCAAATCCTAGAGAGGTGAGAATATCTTTCCCTTTGTTTTGTGGTTCTTTAACGTAGCTGTCTGGTTTCTGTTGTTGAGGATCGATTATTGCCAAGTGATAAATAATCTTTGTTCGTAAGAAATCCTTAAATGAAAACCCATGAAGCAGTCTGCTAGGTTATATAGTGATGCTGGATCGCTTAGTGGATTGATAGTATTTGTGTATAAGTAATTACGTGAAGCGTTCTTAATGCATTCTCCCTACTTAATCTGTTGAATCAGACTAATATAATAAAATTCTGCATCACTTAGTGCAAGGTCCAATATCGGAAACGTGAAATTCTATTTTTCACTTTGATATTTGATATTTAATATTTAATACACACTTACACTGTCCCTTGTATGTATTTTTCATTTATATACGAGTACATGGATGCTCCTAGATAATAACCTCACTTGAATAAAAACACATTATGTGAATAGAATTCCAAAAACTCCCGACACTAAATTTACATTTCTGATGCAAGATAGATTAATGATTGCAAGGACTTCCATACATAGTAAGAGTTGAAGTGGTATAAATGTACGATAAAATATCAAAAACCGTAATGACGGGGCATTTGCTTTTTCAGGTTGTAGATGCATTGTTTAGAGTAATCGGCAAACCTTGGACTGTACCATGGACTGCAGAGACAATTCTACAGGCAAGTTTCTTACTTTCTTTTACGACCTGCAATTTTGTGAAAAAGTAATTATGCACAAAGTAACAAATTTGTTAAAATCTATGGTCACATAGGTAACACTCCTTTGGATTATTTCATTCTGGTTTGTGGGATCATGGATGATTCCATTCGGGGCCCACGTTGTCGGCTTCAGCAAGGAATCACTGACGTTTAGAGGGCAGGCTTTGTTCAGCCTTCTAACAGACGTAACCGAAGGCCTAGCTGGCATTCTAATCCTCGTAAGATGCCTGTCTCGATTCCGCCCCCTTCCACCCGATTGGTTCAAATTCAGCCTAAGAGGGAATTGGCCGTTCGATGTTCTGCTCGGGTGCCTAATGTTCCCATTGGTCAATCGCCTATCGCAGTTCAATTTGGACTTATTGCCCGTTTTGCCCTCCACCCCCGTAACCCTATCCAGTGTGGAGCAGTCGATAATGTCGCGGGACCCAATTGCGATGGGTTTATACGCTCTTGTGCTTGTTGTGTGTGCTCCATTATGGGAGGAGATTGTGTTCCGAGGGTTTCTTTTGCCTTCTTTGACAAAGTACATGCCCGTTTGGTGCTCGATTTTGGTGAGTTCGATTGCGTTTGCTTTGGCGCATTTTAATGTACAGAGGATGCTGCCCCTTATTTTTCTGGGGGTGGTTATGGGGGTGACTTATTCGAGGTCGAGGAATCTTTTGCCTTCGATGCTGTTGCACAGCCTTTGGAATGGCTTTGTGTTCTTGGATTTGATGAAATGAAAAGAAAAGTTTAAAAATTGTTTCCTCTTCACATAATAATAAATCCAGAGCAGAGGTGGAAAGGATTGTTTGCAAGAGAGAATCAAATGCTGCAAGAGAAATCTACATTAGACTGTAATCTTTTATGTTGTAATATTATTATTATTCAAATTTTTTTTATTTTTTTTTCTAGTGCAAGTTGTAAATTAATGGAGGCTTTATTTAATTCAATTTCTTGTCCAAAATCTTGTGAATTGCAGGGTTTGTAGAAGATTTTGGACTAGAAAAAAGAATTTCAGAAATAATTAGTGATGGCTCTTTTCACCTGTTTTAGTTATTTCCTGTTGCATGTTTCAATTGTTTCCTGTTTGGGAAAAATTACACTTTTCACCCCTCAAATGTACCTCGATTAAACATCTGGTCCCCCATTTTCCCAACACATAATTTAGCCCCTCATATTTCAATAATTTAATATTTTTTGTCATTTTTGTTAATTTCCTGTTAGTACTAATGGAATCAAGCATTTGTCCATCACTCTCCTAACAAGTGAACTAACGGTAAATTCATGAAAATGACCAAAAATATCAAATTATTAAAACATGAAGGACCAAATATAAAATCCGTGCAAACTTTAGGGACAAAAACTGTAATTTTCCCTTTCATTTGTATATAAGTTAAAAACTGAAAATAGACGGGCATGACTAGGTGTAGTATATTTTGTCATCGATATTTTTATAAATAAAATAACAAAACATATACGAATTCTCTCGATATCTTAATTATATTTTCCCTATAAATATTATTTTTTGAATTTTTGGAACTCCCAAAATTTTGGAGTATTTAAAAATTAATAGAGAAATTAAAATCTGATTTTCGAACTATAAATATTGAATTATCTACAAAGTTGAACCAAAAACTTTCACCAACATAGAATTTTCTCTCTGGATCCATAATCTCTTACAAGATAAGGGGCACAAATGCCATTACCGAAAATCCTAGGGGCAGTTTACTAAATAGTCTGCAACACTTTTGTTTACTGAAACCTGATTGGCTATGTATCTCGGTGCACGGTACATCTTCGGGGGGCGGATCTGCTGCATCAGCACCTACAGTAATAAAATAGACCAAGAGACTCCTATCCGTTGAAACTGCCAGGTCATGCAGCTAATTTGCGAAAGACGTCCGGTTTATTCCCTTCTTTAAATTTTCAGAAACCGATGCCTAATAAAGCGGGAAGCAACCGCCCTCTATTTCTAGAAACTAAAACAAAAACTAATAACCACCACCACCACCCCTCATTTCCACAATTCCGCCGCCGCGAAACACACTCCTCCGCCGTGTAGGACGATACCAAAACCGCCGCGCGTTTGTGGCATCCGAAGCCTCTTCGTATTATGTTTCTCAATTCAATTTTTATGTAATCCGTTCCTTTTTTCATTCCAATCTCTCTCTCTTTGATGTAACAGAGGAATTTATTCAAACACCATACGTGCATATCCTGAATATATATACATTCACAGCGAAAGTCGAAATTTGTACAAATCGACGATTGTATAGTTGCCCTAACGTTTGCCGTTTTCAGATCAGATTTTTTTTTACTTGTTTTTCTTAGTGGGAAAAAAAAAATCGTGTTCGCTTGAATTTTATTTTGTGACCTAGATTTTGCTATCTTTGAGGGAAAAATGGAATCGAAGCATATGTTGATGTCGGCATTGGGAATGGGGATAGGAGTTGGTGTGGGGATTGGATTGGCGTCGGGATCACAGGCTGTCGGTAAATTGACAGGTGGCGCCACGTCATCCACCGGCGTTACTCCGCACGTACTTGAGCAGGAGATGCTCAGTTTGCTTACTAATGGAAGGGATAGCACTGTCACCTTCGATCAATTTCCCTACTACCTAAGGTAAAAAAAAATATAAGGGGAAAATTTCTGTGTTATATATTTGTTTTTTGGCGTAGGATTTTATTTTCCGTTATGTTTCTTCGTTTTACCTTGTCCGGAATTGATTTGCCGTAGTGAAATAGTCTACGTAGGTAGATCGTAACACTTCCAACCGTCAAAGTTTTAGATTGATGAGATTGAGGGCATTTTCTTTTCATTGATATTTGAAGTATGGTTACTTATCTTCTGCGGAATATTCTAGAGTCTTGAGAATATTGTTCATGCATTATCATGGTTTCGGCCGTTTTTCTTTTTATGAACCTTAGATCCATATAGTATTTCTACATTTTGTTTGTGTAGTTTCGAACATAATATGATTTATTTATTATCGTTCTGTAATTTTTTTAAAGAAAATTCCAACAATTCTCGGACGAGATTTTATCTGAAAGGAAAAAGGAACTAGTTTCTGTTTTGTTATTTACTGATGTAAGCCAACAGGCACAGATACTAACTTATTTTTTCTTCCTCAAAACGGCAGTGAACAAACGAGGGTCTTATTAACTAGTGCAGCTTTTGTTCATTTGAAAAAAGCTGATTTTAGTAAGCATATGCGGAACCTCTCTCCAGCAAGTCGAACGATTTTGCTTTCTGGTCCTGCTGGTAAGTTATAAATTTTTTTTTTTTTTTTTTTTTTCCCTCCTTTCATCTTATGGATTGTATTTACTTACTTTTCATGTTACGCAGAGCTGTATCAACAAATGCTTGCTAAGGCTCTAGCTCATTATTTCGAAGCGAAGTTGTTGTTATTAGATGTGACTGATTTCTCTCTCAAGGTGAGTGAGTTTTTCACTGCTGATTTTTTTCTCGGGCAAGGGCTTGTATATATATATTATCGTTCTATCTCTTAAGTGGTTTCTCTTACACAGATCATGAACAAGTACGGAAGTCCTAATAAAGAAATTGTAAGTCCACTGAAACTGAATTGAGGTTTGATCTAATTACAAGAAAATCTAGGCAAGTAGTGAATACAAACAACCCAATATTTTTTTATTTTTTTTCAATGGATCACGCCTCAAGGGTAACTTTATAATTTACACACTGCATTATTACCACCACATATATACAGTAAATTGAGTATCGAAGTCGTGATATTTTGTTGTGTTACTGACATCTCTATTTTTGTAGTCTCTTAAAAGGTCTATATCTGAAACAACATTGGGCCGAATGTCTGAGTTATTTGGATCATTTTCCTTACTTCAACCAACGGAGGGGAAAAGAGGTAAAAGTTGTCTTGGTTGTTTGACTAAACAATTTCACATTAAACTGTGTTTTTTCACCTTTCTTGGTGTTAGAAACTTAATGTAAGCCTTTACCTTTTTTTTTTTTTCTTTCTGTTTTCATGCTCAATGTTGGATTGCTATCTCAATCCCAGATTATATAGATCGACACGGATAATTTTGTATCCTCGTGTATTACAGTTCCATTATCTGATAAAATCCTTACATCTTAACATGATAGTAGTTGTATGGGTCTATGGGATACCGTTTTATGGGAATTCTTGTCTGGTAATATTGTGCGGCCATTTATTCAGGATATTTATTTAGCATGTACCACACCGATTTATCTGTATTTACAAATTTTGAATAATTTTTCTTATAAAGTCTTGACTTGGAGACATCGTCAAGTGTATTTATTTATTTATTTATCAAGATTTCACTATCTAAAAATACGTGGTTCGTGTGCAGTGTTGTATTCTGTAGACACCGATTTCATGGTTTTACTTCTTTCTGTTGCAGGTTCACTACGCAGAAGGAACAGTGTAGTTGATCTTAGATCAAAGTTTGTACTGGAACTTTTCCTAAGCATTTTTTAATGGTTTCAATTCTTAGTATTTGTCCTAATTATGGTATTATGCTTATGTTCTGCAGTGTCCAAGAAAACCCTAATCCAGGAACCCTGCGCAGAAATGCATCTGCCTCGGCAGATATCAATAATCTTGGTGCCACTACACAAGCAATATCAGGTTCGAATCAATCAATTTAGATTAAGTTGTCTGCTATAATAATAATAATAATAATATCATAAAGATGTATTTTTGTGACATATAACTAAAGATCTTGACACCAAAGTCATGCATGCATCACGTTTTTCGGGTTTTCATTTGTGTCTTTATAAAACTCCAAACTAGTTTTGGTTAACGGAGAATGATATGGATTTAATTCTCTCGGAAAATTTCGTTATCTACCATATGTGATTTGTATAAACTGAGTGATAGAAAATTAGAAAGCTTGAGTTTATGATAAGGTGCAAATTAAATCGATAATTTGAAATAAAGTTAAATTAGATTGCTTAATCACGATCTCCACTTTTCAGCTTCACAGCGGACCAGCACCTGGTGTTTCGATGAGAAACTTTTCATACAGACACTTTACAAGGTATATGATTGTGATTTATCTACCCTGCTATGAAACTAAGCTCGTAAAGATTTTTTTAACCACGGTTTATTATCTACCGCACAGGTTCTTGTCAACGTATCAAAAACCTGTCCTATTGTCCTTTACCTAAGGGATATAGAGAAACTCCTCTGCAGATCACAAAGAGGCTACGTCTTGTTCCAGAAAATGTTGAAAAGGTTGTCTGGATCGATATTAATCCTTGGTTCGAGAATTGTCCAACCAGAAAACGATGGCAGAGAATTGCACGAAAAGATTTCTTCTGTATTTCCTTATAACATTGAAATAAGCCCACCAGATGATGAAAGCCACCTTGTAAGCTGGAAGAATCAGTTGGAGGAAGATATGAAGATGATCCAATATAAGGACAATAAAAATCACATAAACGAGGTACTTGCTGCTAATGATCTCGATTGTGAAGATCTGGGTTCGATTTGTTTGACAGACACGATAGTTCTTAGCAACTATATAGAAGAAATTGTGGTCTCAGCTATTTCGTACCATCTGATGAATACCAAGGAACCTGATTACAGAAATGGGAAACTTGTTATTTCATCAACAAGGTTTGTATTATCCTTTTTTTTTCTTTAAAAAACAATTGTAATGCAATTAAGGAAATTTTTAATTGAACATATACTGACTAATTATCTTGGCATTGGATTAGTTTGTCGCATGGGTTGAGTATTTTTCAGGAAGGTAAATCGAAGGTAAAGAACACCGTAAAGCTTGAAGCGCAAGCTGAAATGCCTAAGGTTGGTTGTACATATTAGTGGGCTATGAATGAGTGTGGGATACTGAAATGTTAAATGTCGTTTTTCAATTTTACTAATATCGTTTTGACTTCAAACGTGATTTTGACCCTTTTAAAATCAAACTCGAAAATGGTACCAATCACATTTGAAGTCGAAACGGTATTATTAAAACTGAAACAACATTTATCCCATCCCCTTAACATATTCATGTGATTGATTATCTGATCGTTAATCATAGGGTCCCACAATCACTGAAACAAAAGCAGAAACCGCCGGAACAGGAAGTAACGGAACGGGAACCAAGAATGATGATCCAGTGGCTCCTAAAACTCCAGTAAGGCTATTCTAGTCATCAAGTTCCATGCACATGCAATTTCATGTTGGTATTTTCATGCGACATGTCTTTCTTGATTGCCTCAGGAAAACCCACCAGACAATGAGTTCGAAAAGCGCATACGCCCAGAAGTAATCCCGGCAAACGAAATCGGTGTGACGTTTGCAGATATAGGTGCCTTAGACGAGCTCAAAGAATCCCTTCAAGAGTTGGTAATGTTACCTCTTCGAAGACCAGACCTTTTCGAAGGCGGTCTTTTGAAGCCATGCAGAGGTATACTCCTCTTCGGCCCTCCGGGTACAGGGAAGACTATGATGGCTAAAGCAATAGCTAATGAAGCTGGAGCAAGCTTTATCAATGTCTCGATGTCGACTATTACTTCAAAGTGGTTCGGTGAAGACGAAAAGAATGTTCGAGCATTATTCACTCTTGCAGCAAAAGTGTCGCCCACTATAATCTTTGTGGATGAAGTTGACAGCATGCTCGGGCAGAGGAATAAGGCAGGCGAGCACGAGGCTATGAGGAAGATAAAGAACGAGTTCATGACTCATTGGGATGGATTATTGACAAAACCTGGTGAACGAATATTAGTTCTTGCTGCTACTAATAGGCCTTTTGATCTTGATGAAGCAATAATCAGACGTTTTGAGAGAAGGTCTATATATATACACACACACACACACATATATATATATTAAAACTTTTGTAAAAACAATAACAACTCGATTACTATTACAGGGTCATGGTCGGTTTGCCATCGGTGGATAACAGAGAGAAAATCATGAGGACATTATTGTCCAAAGAGAAAGTTGATGAAGGGTTGGACTTTATGGAACTTGCCACCATGACGGAAGGCTACAGCGGGAGTGATTTAAAGGTTTCTTTACAACTGCTTTTTTTTTTTAGTGTTGATTGCGATTTTTAGTTGCATATTGTTTAATGTTTTGATGAACATGAGTGTTTGTGTATTAGAACTTGTGCGTAACTGCTGCTTACCGACCGGTTCGAGAGTTAATACAGCAAGAGATGCTGAAAGATAAAGTGAGTATTAACTTAGTGTAAAACTCATAGCTGAGATTCACTTGTGATGAAGCGCTTCCATATTTTTTTGTCACCTCTCTGTTTTACCTGTGCCTTAAACCAGGAAAAGAATCATAGATCCGGGGAAGGGCAGGAGGGCGTAAACAAGTCAGATATAGAAGATAAGAAGGAAAGGGTAATCACTATCAGGCCATTGAATATGGGAGATTTTAAGGAAGCAAAAAATCAGGTCAAAGGATTCGGTTTTTTTTCCTTTTGATTTTCTTTTTTTAACGCATTTTGAGATTGTCATTTCGAAATCTGTATCATATGCGCAGGTCGCTGCAAGCTTTGCGTCAGAAGGTTCGATAATGACAGAGTTGAAGCAGTGGAATGACCAGTACGGGGAAGGTGGTTCAAGAAAGAAGGAACAACAATTATCTTACTTCTTGTAAGAAGATTCAACGTAGATCGGTTAATGCAAGCCATATCCCGTTGAACCGGAGACAGGATTCCATTGTTGTTGGATAAGTGTGTGTAATATATTCTTTCGTCTTTGTACGCAGTTATGTATTTATTAGCATTTCGTCCCTATCCTGCAAATGCTAGGATGGAGGTTAAAAGATAGGATATGTTAGGAGGTAGATTTTGTTGTATTTTTCAATTTTTCCTTTTTTATCAACTCTTGAAACCTCAAATATTTTTCGAGGGATAGTTCAATAAACATGTGGTTTTCGTTCAAGGTGCTGTTTGCAGAAGCTTGTAGAAACATATTTTGCGCAATTTTGTTTCTCAGAAATTGTTTTTAAGTAATTCACAAAATTAGTTTTTACTTGCTTTAAGCTATTTTATTAAAAGCATCCCGATACAACTATACTTGTTTTTCCTATTTTGGTTGATTTTCTATGAACGAACACCTCCAACTTTTAAAAGTAAGCACTTAATACCAACTTAACTTCATCCTTAACCGCACACAGAATTAGTGTAGATTTATTTCTTTATGCATCTACTTATCAAGAGCATAAACAGCGCATTCATATCTAATCAATACTTCGGTTGTTTTAAAGTAAAAAATACGTAGAAATTTAACCCAAATAGAGATACAAAGAAAAATATTACAGTCACTGCAGATATAACGATGTATTCTGTTCAATGAAGTAAAACACAACGTGCATACCTAAATAAAAAAAAATAAAAAAAAAGGCAATATAGACTTAATAATGAACTAGTACTACACCCGTACGATGCACCATAAACCCTTCATTGACAAAACCCCACATAACAATCAAAGCACCCAACAAACCATAATATATCTACCATAATAATTCTTTAAAAATATTATAATGCTTCAAATCTCAATCACTCTTCTTTTCTTTCAACGGTCCTCTTGGAATCTTGCTCAAAACCTTGGTATTAAATACAGCATACTGTTTCTTGATCTCAACCATTGCCTTCTCAGCAAAACAATCCACCTGGTCTTCATACTTGTCGTAAACCAGCGGCACAGTGAATAACAGCACCGTAACTGTTGAAAACAGATGCAACAAGATACACAGCATTAGTGTTAATTAATTAATACTACATAATTCTCATTCAATGAACAAGATTTTTTTACTTGAATATAGCAGCGTCAAGAAGTCACAGCAGCTGCCGAAAAACGACAACACCCACAATCCAGCAATCACCTGATTAAATAATCCCCAACTCGAAAATAAGCAATCACACGTAACATATAAGCTATAATCAACGGACGATATAGAAATTACATACAGAGAGGAATTTTTTCAAATCCTTGCCAGAGGCAATGTCCCTCAGAGTTGCAAAGCCTTCATTGATTCCAATTCTGAGAGCAGATGCAAAGTTCAACACGGGCTCTTCCGGGATAGATACAACCGGGATCTTTGGTGGAGATCTACATACAATGAATAAAAAAATAAGTATATATACATATATATATATATATATATATATATATATATATATCATTGAATCAACTTGCGGGCACACGGAATAAATATGCAGCTCAGCTCACTTTTTAATGAAGGTGCTAGCGTTTGAATACAAGAACAAACCAACCAGTCCAAGAATCAAACCATGACAGACCAAGGCGAGTAAATGGTATTCTAGAAGATCGAACAAAACCCAGATAGCAGTGACCCCACCTAGGACTCCTCCAGAAACTTTCTTGTCTTTCCATAAGAGCAAATCGGCAGCTATACGTACAGAATACACAAAGTTATTACGCACACGCACACGCACACGCACACGCACACGCACACGCACGCGCACACGCACACGCACACGCACACGCACACGCACACGCACACGCACACGCACACGCACACGCACACGCACACGCACACGCACACGCACACGCACACGCACACGCACACACACACACACACACATATATATATATATATATATATATATATATATATATATATATATATGTATGTTGCTTGCAAAAACAATCCTCGTAGATTAAAATGCATCATCATAGAAGTCTAAACTCCCCAAAAGTTATATCAAAATGGTATGTGTAATAGGTAATTATCGACATCAATCGAGAAGTTTTCATGTTAATAGCTTTGGGACGAAAGTGGAACATTAGAGTTTACTTTACTGAACCAATTATCGAAATGACACATGCTCAATCATCATTTTGCATACAAATAAACAGATAGATTGCTCTACCTTTACCAGTTAAATAAACGAGTTATTCGGCTGTAAACGATGACATTAGCCAAGTAACAAATTCACATGTACGACTAAAAAAAGCAATAAACAAAAAGAAAACCGAAGAAACCCCCCGAAGAAAAACCCCAATTATGGAATAGAAATTATAACATTCTCGATCTGATCACAAAACGCAATAATCACAGAAGGCAACTTAGAATTTTCAAGCACAAATCACATACCAAATTGGTCAAGAAACAACCCATCGCCTCTACCAAACCCCAAATCCCACCCAAAAAAATAAAAAAAATCAACAAATTAAGAAAGTGAAACATTCGTAAATTGCAAAATTAGAAACCCTAAAACTTGACAATCGAAAAATTAGATCTCCAAATCGAACGATTTCCTCACCATAATATAACCAGAACAAAAGCAGAAAAGGAAAAGCTGTAACTCATATAGATAAAATATAGGAATTTTGTTTCATATTTCCAATTAATTTTAAAACATACGTTGGCCACCGCCGAGGACTTTGTGAACGGGCTTCTCCCTGCCGAAGAGGCGATACACCTTCGACTTCAACGACGCCGTCTTCTCATCATCGGAGTCCGACGAGGAGGAGGACGACGACGAACCGTGGCCGTGGATTTTCTCCGCAATCTTTTCCATGAACGATTCACCGTGTTTCTCCTCTTCCTTGATGTGATCCGCCATTTCAGATGATAATTCTAGAGAGAGAAAAAGAGTAGAGAGAGAAAGTAGATGCAAGCAGATTCTGTGTGAAGTGCAGCGCTGAGCGAATGAATCTCGAATAAAATGAAAATATCTAATGAGATTTTGAGTGTGCAATTTATTGCGATTGAGGGCTTGGGTCACAAGATTCAATCTGGAGCGTCCATATAACGTGGGTCGGCATTTAACGGTGTAGATTTCGCCGGAATATTAGTTTCTGTTTTTTTATTATTTTCTTTGTGGTTAAGTTAACTTAACCACTGCCTTGATGATATCGAACTTACTAGAAGAAAATACGTGTGGGGCGTCTCGTCATATTAAAATAATATTATATTTTTTATATAATTAATTAATTAAATGCTCCCACTTTATTTATATTTTTATTTTTTATACGTGTGGGCGTGTTGTCATATTAATAATTGTTGTGATTTTATTTCTTAGAAATATTATTTGATAAAAGAAAGTGTTCAAAAAAATAAAATAGTTTTGACCCTTTCTTTGAATAACAAAAAGTATAAAATAATCAAGCATGTATATCAATATCAGTATTTATTAATTAATTAATGTACAATAAATATGTACATTGACATATTTTGATACTACATGATTTACATAATTAATGTTCTCTTATTTTTATTAGTGAATATATGAGATGGGATTATATATCACACTTGTTATGGTATATATATATTGAAGGCAATCTTTTGAGAAAACTCGACCGGACATTGACTTAGATAAGTTATTGGGTTATAGTTAAACTGATTCAATCAGATTTTTCATGATGCTAACGTTAAATCACATTAGAGAGTTGAAGTAGAATGAATTGGAAGAACATAGTTGATCACTGGCACACGAGTTTGATGACCTTGAGATACCTATGATCATAGAATGCGTAACTAAGTCGCAGGTTGATCCGGCGGAAACCCCTACGACGCTCAAGTCAGACGTACGGATAATAGAAATGGTCCAGATAATACATGTTGTATAATTGCTCAGATAATAGGACTTAACTTAACAAATGCAATAAGAATCTTTATTTATAGCATCGGGCTGAAGTTTAATTAATTGAGATTGTCTGACCCAAACCTTATTTGAAGGTGATTGGACCTCGGTTGTAGTGGTCTTCAATATTTGACTCGTAGCCCAATAGGTAAAGAAATTGTAGGTCCATTGGGTTGACCCAATTAGACATATTAAGCTTACTTTTATTTTACACGCACAACCTATCGACACATATATTATAGAAATAATAATCTAAAAAAATATATTTTTAGTTTCGAAGTTTTTTAATTTGATTTTTTTCGAATGGGTAGTAAAACGAGGTCATTGTAGTCATTTTGTTTGTTTATTTTTTTCATGACATATATATAGATGTAGATAACAACATGGGCCCATTTCATGAAGCCCAACAATACAAGCCCGAAAACAGAAGCCCGAAAATAAAAGCCCAAATCAAACAAAAATGGCCTCTTCCTCAGTTCCTCTTCTCCACTTCCAGCTGACTGATCTCTCTCTCTCTCAAAACCCTCCTTAACCCCGAACCTAGATCCATTCCAAATGCTGATCCGCCGAGTAGCAGCACTGAGCACCGCCACCGTGCACCACCTCCGGCGTTTCTCCACCGCCGCACTCCTTCAAGAATTCGAGACCCCGCAGGAATTCTCTTACCTGGATGGATTCCCAAGGCCGGACCCAAAATATGACGAAATCATTAACGCCATCCCACGAGCAATCTCCGGGAAGAACATTTCCGCCAAGGAGAGGAAAGCCGGCCGCGTACCCAGCATCGTCTTCGAGGCGGAGGACGGCCAGCACGGCGGCAACAAGCGCCTCATCTCCGTGCAGACGAATCAGATTAAGAAGCTCGTGAATCACATGGGCCGATCCTTCTTTCTATCTAGGGTTTTTGATCTCGAGGTTCGGCCGGAGTTTCAGTCCGATGAAATTGTTGAGAAAGTTCGCGTCTTGCCTCGGAAGGTAAACGAATCTCCGCCGTTCAATATTTATTTTTTGAATATTTTATTTTTCTTCAAATTGGAATTCACAGCAAGTGAGTTGAAATTTTTCAATTTTTTTTTTCTGAAATATTGATTTAACAACTTACGTATGTATCTCGATTTCGATATGGTAATTTCGGTCTACAAATTGGGCGAAGAAAGTTTTGCTTTCTGCGGCGAAGTGTGGTAATGCCGCATTGAAAATTAAAATTGATATAGGATCGAGAAAGATGCTCCACTGGCGCACCGAGTCTGAAATAGTAACGATAACTCATCAAAGGTCCTTGTTTAGGCCTCGTTTGGGAATAAGGATATGATTCGATGGAAAATGTAATTATAAACGAGCCCGGAATTTAAGCGAGTATACGAATGGTGTTGATTCCAACCTCAACCCTATTACTACTATTACATACACAATCCTACAAAGGACGCATAGATATGAATTTCAAACTAATCACATATTACGTTATCATGGACAATGTAATCCTCGTTTGCGGTTTGCTCGTACATATAGACACGTTCTTGGGGCTATATGAGAGTGTTGCTTCAAAATCACGTGGACTTCTTTTTTTATATGAATGCATACGAAACTTTGTTCAGTAGTAAATTTAACGAACGTATAGAATATTAGTGCAGGTATATGATGTAATAAGCAGGTCACTTATCCAACGGTCCGAACTTAGATTTTATAAGTGATTATAATCGAGATTTGTAGCATATATGGTTTATCGTTTTCAAGCAATTTTTATGTATAAAAGCAGTGAACTTATCGGGTTAAATGCTGATCTAATCTTTCTTGATACGTGTCAGCTTCATCTTCATGCAGGCACGGATGCTGTGCTTAATGTTACGTTCATAAGAGCTCCGTCTAGTGCTTGGTTAAAGGTTGATATTCCTCTCGTTTTCAGAGGAGACGATGTTTCCCCAGGTCTCAAAAAAGGTATTCATATAATCTTTTTTAACGGGTTTGTAAATCTTTCACTCAACCCTCTTGCTATTTACGTCTATATTACCTTAATGATGCATTTTTTATCAACTAGAATCAAGCAGCTTCCAAACTATTTGCGTGAGTTCTGAAATTTCTCAATAAGTGATTCGTCGTAGCAAATAATCAAACCATTTAGTCCTCGTTTGGGAATATTGATTGGAGTGATAAGATTGATTGAATTGGATAGGATTACATTGTGTATGATAAAGTAAGACGTGATTATCTTACTATCTTACGTATGGGATTTATGATTATACAATTCATATATTGTTATGTTAACCGATAAATGTCTGCGGTTGCTGTTCTGATTTTCGACTAATACCATATGTAAATTTGCTTTTGCAGGGTCGTCTTTGAACATCATTAAAAGAACCGTCAAGTATCTTTGCCCTGCAGATATCGTACCTCCGTACATTGACGTGGATTTAAGCGAGCTGGATGTCGGGCAGAAGATAGTTGCGGGAAATCTCAACGTGCATCCAGCTTTGAAGCTACTCCGATCGAAGGATGAAGCTGTCGTCAAGGTTATGGGTGCTCGGGTTTCCGATCAAAAGAAAGCCAAGTAGTTTGCTCTTTTTTTTCCAAATTAATCATTATTTTTCTTTTTTCTTTTTGTTGGAAGGGGAAATTTCGAATTGTAACAAAAATATGATAGTCCTTAAATTTGGCGAATGAGAAGTTGTTGTTAGTTTAATCGATTCTCGGAAAGAAAAAAAGAATTAATAAAACTATCTCCAGGCCTTTTTTGCTTTCGACTAATTTTCATATGTGGGTATGCGCTAATCTTTTAACACAAATTTTTCTTCGGCAATTCGAAATTACACATGGGCGACGAGTGCAAAAAGAACTCAATATATTATAGCTGCCGTCGGAAGCGAACTTCTAAACTTCGATACTAAAATACATTAATTTCCATTTACCGAACCTGTTTTCGTGACAATTAACATTTTCTAATTTCTTTCAATTAGTAGAAACTAGAAACAATCCAGCACTATAATAAAATCAAGATTTGATAATTTTGCAATAATCATTTAACATTAGATACTTAACAAATTATAACAGAAAATAACAATCACACCCATGTAGCTCGTTCGACCGCACCAAATCTCCGATTACAAATAAAAATTCAATAACCAGCACATTTTATTTTATTATATATAGAAGAAAATTAGATAATTACATTTATACAAATAAAGTGAAATTACTTTTGCAAGAAAAAAAATGGCAGAAAAAAGGGCTAGTCATGAAGCCATTGTCCTGTTATTTGTTCTCCTACAAATTGTTGCATTTTGCAATTCAGTCCCCCTGTCAACAAATTCCAGGTGGATAGTCGATCAAGCAACCGGAAAACGAGTGAAACTAACATGTGCGAATTGGGTTTCACATTTACAGCCAATGGTAGCAGAAGGCCTGGAGAAGAAGCCGTTGAGCTACATAGCGAAGAAGATTTCGGAAACGGGGTTCAATTGCGTGAGGTTCACATGGCCAACTTTTATGTTTACCAGGCCCGATTATTACAACCTTACTGTTTCCGAATCGCTCGACAAATTTAAGCTGACAGCTGCGAAATCAGGTATTGCCAAAAATAACCCTGGGTTTCTGAACATGAAAGTAGCCGAAGTTCACAAGGCTGTGGTTAACGAGCTCGGTAAGAATAAGGTGATGGTGGTGCTCGATAACCACATCAGCCAGCCCGGGTGGTGCTGTGCTGACAATGACGGCAATGGGTTCTTCGGGGATGCTTTATTTGACCCGACGGAATGGTTGAAAGGCCTCACTGCGGTGGCAACGGCGTATAAGGGTAATTCTGCGGTGAGTATATTTCATTTATATATGTATGTATTAATTACTAATGGGGTTGGTTGTTTCCGGCCGGTTTATGTGCATGCGGTTCTGATAATTTCGGACCGGTTTTCCGAGAAAAAAAAATGCAAACAAATTGATGAGAAATTCATGCTGAAAATTTTTCTGATCGAAATTGGCGGGACTCTGATTTCCATTTTTTAGCCTTCTATAATATAACATACATAAATATTTTTTGAACATTATATTAAATACATAATAGTATTATTATTATAAGTGTATATTTCAGAAGAATAAATCTTCAGAAATCAGAATCTAATATGCATTCCAATTTTATTCCAAAAAAAAAAAAAAACCCCGGAAAACTTGGAAATCGTAGTAAAAACAATTGACCCAAAATCGGAAATATTCTGATAGGAAATTCGTTCCAATTTTCACCCCTAGTCTTTGGATCTGTCTTTCTCTTATAAGACTCTACTATTATCTATCATGTTCTTGATTATTCTCTTATTACTCCGTTGATTATGCATTGTTTACATTACTCCATCACGTTCAACCGTCAATTTCGCGCGTTTCCCGGCACAATTCCGGACCGATTTACGGTTCAAACTGGACCGTGGCCATCTCTACATATGTTCGTATATATAGTTAAATAGTAATTCACAAAGTTCCGACTTTATGATTATTTTCAGGTTATAGGCATGAGTATGAGAAACGAGCTACGAGGTGGTAGACAAAACGTGAACGATTGGTACAAATACATGCAAGCCGGCGCCGAAGCCATCCACAAAGAAAACCCCGATTTTCTCGTCATCGTATCAGGGTTGTACACCGATACTAGCCTCAATTTCTTAAACGGGCATCCATTACAAGTAAATAACCTAAAAAACAAGCTCGTTTACGAAGCGCATTGGTACACGTTCGGCGTCCCTCCTGAAACATGGGCAACTCAACCTAACCAACTTTGCGCTACTATGACGAAAAGGGCTCAAGATAATTACCTTTTCTTGACGACAAGCCAAAACCCGACTCCTCTGTTTTTGAGCGAATTCGGTATCGATCAAAGAGGTGGAAATGACGCGGAAAATAGGTACATAACTTGCCTTTTGGCCACGGTGGCGGATAGAGATATCGATTGGGCGTTATGGACTTTTCAAGGTAGCTACATTTTGAGAGAAGGGAAAGTTAATTCGGAAGAGGCTTACGGAGTTATGGACCTTAATTGGGATCGTCCGAGAAATCCGGCTTTTTTGGATAAATTGCAACTTATAAGACAGATGAATCAAGGTACGCGTAATTCGTAGTTACATAGAATTTAATTTCTTCGTATTAACTAGACTTACGGGGTGGAAATTGGAACGGAAATTCTGAATATCCGAAGTTTTCCGATTTTTTGAAACAATATTATTCATTATGAATTTCGATTTAGATTTGAATTTGAATATATATGAGAGTTCGGTTTTTGATCAAATTTTTAACTACGAAAATTTTGATTTTTTCGAAGAATTACACTTATAATAGCAATATTATTATGCATTTTATATGTTAGGTTACTAAATAAATTGGAACATTCCGAAATGCCGATTTTGGAACTAATTTTTCCATTTTTTTTTCATTATTGCAACGGAATCGGAATGAGATTTTCACTTCTGAAAAAAATCGATTTTTTTGGAAAAAAAGGTTAATTCTGATCTGATTCGTAGTTGCAATTAACTCCTTATATAATACGTGTTGATACGCGATTCAGAGTTGGAGTCCAAGAAGCCAACTAATTACATAATGTTCCACCCTCAAAGTGGGCAATGTGTGCAAGTTGGCAAGAACAATAACATTATTCTATCCAACTGCAAAACGGCGAGCCGGTGGGACCAACACCAAGACGGTGGTCCGATAAAGTTGGCGGGGAGTCCACAGTGCATCGGGGTGGCCGGAGATGGTGGTGCCGCCCGTGTTTCCGGCGATTGTTCGAGCAAGTGGAAGATTGCATCGACCTCCGGCCTTCACTTAGCGGCTCAAGATGGAAAAGGGAAGTATTTGTGCTTGGAAATGAATGCTTCTGATCACTCCACCATTGTTACCAAGAAATGTCTGTGTGTTGGAGACGATCTAGTCGATTTTCCGACATGTTCCGATAATCCACAAGTGCAGTGGTTTAAGCTTGTTGCTGTGAATGTGTAATAAGCTTGTTGATTTTGTATTAATGCTAGGGCATGGAAAAGAGTGTTAGGGTTGAGGTTGAATAAAATGTGTAACTGAAATATGTTTTTACTTAGAGGGCTTAATTCTATTTTGCCCCCTTAAAATAAAGTTTTTTTTTGACATTTTACACCCTTAAAAATAATTAATAGCAGTTTGCACATTCGAAACACAATTAATCATGCATACTGCACCCTGAATGACTTTTTAAAGCTTAATGAAGATAATTCAATATTTTTAGTGACATTTTTTTAGAATGTCAAATGTCAAATGTCAATTTTTTTTTTTATATTCGTCAATCTTTTTGAAATAGCTAAGTGAAAAAATACATTTAATCAGTAGATTAAAAAAATGTACGGAAAAACATTTTACAAAAAACAAAAAATATAAAAATTCTTCAGCTAATTTGTTATCGAGTTACTTATTTTCACTAATAGCAATAAAAAATCCATCAATCGAACGATTTAGTGAGTAATGTTTTGTTTCTTTTGAAGAAATTATAGTTTTTTTCAGTAATTCGTTGTGATTTTTTTTCCTTTTTGCATTTTGTACGCTCGAATTTATGTTGGGGTTGAAGAAAATAACAATTTAATTTATTATTTTACACTCTGGAAATAAATAACCAACAAAAGTTGAAATTAGTACCCTCGCTAAGCTTTAAATATTTAATTCATGGCGCGTTGTGAATGATTTATTGTGTTTTGACTTTTGAGGGTGCAAAGTATTATTAATTGTTTTGGAGGGTGCAAAGTGCAAAAATGTTATATTTTAAAAGGATTGGGGCTAAGATTGCAAATGATTATATGAAGTTACTTTCATATCTATGTAATCTCAAATAAAATTTCCAAAAAAAAAAGAAAAAAAACATTCTCGTAATCTCAAATAAAATTTCAAAGAACACTAGAATTTGTTTTATTACACACGAAATCCTCAACAAATTATGGTGAACATGTCACCTATATAAGACAAACACAATCACCTAGAAAAAATAAATCAAGAAAAAAAAATAAAAAAAATGGCGGGCTTTAAACCAGCAACCAAAGCCATAATCATCCTCCTGTTCATTTTCCTACAATTCTCTGCAATTTGTGAATCAGCCACCCTGTCAACAAGTTCCAGGTGGATAGTCAATCAAGGAACCGGAAACCGAGTCAAACTCACCTGCGCGAACTGGGCGGGGCATTTACAGGCGATGGTTCCAGAAGGGCTGGAGAAGAAGCCGGTGAGCTACATAGCGAGCCAGATAGCCAAGCTCGGCTTCAACTGCGTGCGGCTCACGTGGGCCACGTTCATGTTCACCAGGCCGGAATATTCCAACCTGAAAGTATCGGCAGCCCTGGATAAGTACAACCTGGCGGCGGCGAAATCTGGAATCGGGAAAAACAATCCGCAGTTTCTGGAGATGAGTGTAATAGATGTTCAGAAAGCTGTGGTCGGTGAGCTTGGTAAGAATAATTTGATGGTGGTGCTCGACAACCACGTCAGCCTGCCGGGGTGGTGCTGCGGTGATGACGACGGTAACGGGTTTTTCGGCGACGCTAATTTCGATACGAATGAATGGTTGCAGGGTCTTACTGCTGTGGCCAGGAGTTATAAGGGCAATCCCGCGGTAAATATTATTTGATTATTTGCAAACCGGTCCATACAAAAATATTTTTTTTTCTTACCTAAAAGGACATGATGAAAACATCAAGTTCATCATCATTCACAAATATACCCCTCGAATCCTAATTTTTATCCAATTTCATCCTCAAATTCTAATTTGACTCTAATTTTTACCAATTAACTAATTTTGACCGTTGACCTCGGTTTGAACAGCTTTGGTTGAACTCGATAAAATATTTTTGTAGCCTGACTTTCTCGATGTATACCTCTTCTGAAGTCGGTTTTTTATCGCTTATTTCCGCTGCTCTGTAGCGATTTTGACCAAATTTTTGAAACGCCGCGCCGTTGATTTTTTTAATTTTAAAGTTTTATATATTTATAAAAAAAATAAGTTATTTTTTTTAGTTATTAATTTTTTTTTTCCGATTAACACAGTAACATTACTATGTTCGTCAAAAGAAACTAGAAACAACAAAGTCAATCATATTTTGTAGACCAACGGTCAACAGTGGTTGGCGGCGGTCAATGGTAAAAAAATGTGAAATTATGGTTAAATTAGGGTTTCAAATCATAAATTGGATGTTTAAAAATAGTTAGGGGTATTTTTTTCATAAAAGCTAGAGTTGCCTAGTAATGAATGCATAAGTGGTGGATTTATTTGCAAAATATAAAAAAATGGAAGTCCCTTTTAGAATTAAGTCAATATTTTATGGGCTTTTAGGAAATTATCCCTTCATTTAATTATAAATTTCCAGATCTGATCGAGCTAGTCTAACATGGTTTTTATATATAGGTTGTAGCCATGAGTTTGAGAAACGAGTTACGAGGCAATCGGCAGAACACGAACGACTGGTACAAAAACATGGCAGCTGGCGCTCAAACAGTTCACACACAAAACCCTGATGTTCTCATCATCGTGTCGGGACTTTCCTACGATTCCGACCTCAGTTTCTTAAAGCAACAAGATCTCCAATCAGGCATAAACAACAAGATAGTGTACGAAGCTCATTGGTACGCGTTCGGCACCGGTCCAGACAAATGGGATGCTCGAACAAACCAGCTATGCGCCGATTTTACCAAAAACGCTCGAGATAAATATTTTTTCTTGACAACAAAAGAAAACCCGTACCCGTTATTTTTGAGTGAATTCGGTATAGATCAAAGGGGTACGAACGAGGCGGATAATCGGTACATAACTTGCTTGCTGGCGGCAGTGGCGGAGATCGATATCGATTGGTCGTTATGGGCTATTCAGGGAAGCTATATTCTTCGAGAGGGGAACGCTGATGTTGAAGAGACGTATGGAGTTATGAATTTCAATTGGGATGGTCCTAAGAATCCTGCTTTCGTAGATCGATTGCAAATTCTAAAACAGGTGAATCAAGGTACGTAATTCTTGTGAGTTTACTGCATTTAGTATCCATGTGTTATATCGAATTGCTAAAAAATCTTTATTTTATTAATATTAACAAAACCCACCTATAATGTAACTTTTACTAATATTAATAATACGAGGACTTTTTAACAATTAGAGTACATTCAAGGGTGCCGAATGCAATAAACTCTAACTCTCGTTTACGTAGAATTTCTTCGTTGAAAAATAATTAATATCATGTGATTATATTCAGGGGCGAATTCGAAGAACCCGGGTTACTACATAATGTTGCACCCTCAAAGTGGGAAGTGTGTGCAAATTGGCAATAATAACAGTGTTCGACTAGCCGACTGCAAAACGGCGAGCCGGTGGGATCAACACCAAGACGGTGGTCCGTTGAAGTTGTCGGGGAGTTCACTGTGCCTTGCTGTGGCGGGAGATGGTGGTGCAACTAGTGTTTCCGATAATTGTACGAGTAAGTGGAAGTATGTATCGAGCTCCGGCCTTCAGTTGGCTGCTCAAGATGGAATGGGGAAGTATTTCTGCTTGGAAATGAACGGCTCCGATCACTCCACCGTTATTACCAAGAAATGTCTGTGTGTTGGAGACGATCTTGGCGATTTTTCGACATGTGCTGATAATCCACAAGTGCAGTGGTTTAAGCTTGTTCCTGCAAACGTGTAATGCTCCTAGCTACTCAAATAAATATAATTCAATTGTGCTGGATATTTTGCGAAAAATATATGAAAATTAAATTAACAAAGGAATATTTTTTAGTACCTTCGTCTACATATTTATCGTACTCTTGATAAAACTTGTTGAATTAAACGCCCCAGTTGATTAGATCGATCAAAAGGCTTTGACGCCACTTGCGGAAATATACGAACAAGATTAATAGGGAAATAATTTTAGAGTACGTATCTCTTCCTTGAACTGCAAGTAGAAATTCCGCGTCTATTTATATTATTCTAGGCATAAATATACATTTATCATATTAAATAAGATTAATGAATAAATAATAATGTATCTAACTATTCATTTTATCCTATCTATTGTACAATTAAGTATGAACAAAGAGGAGAAGTAGGAAAGTGTTTGTGAATTCAAGGATTAATTATAGAGTCAAAGCTATATTTCTTTATTTTCTCAAATTTTGAATGGACTCACAAGGTTGAGTTACTATTAACATGTTAAATCCGCCTGTGACATAAAATTCTATTAAACACGTGAAGACTCGTTAAGTAGGTAGGGATCGGACAAACACATTCGTCGATAGTAATCGATTTTACTCGTATATTCATATTTAAAAAAAAAAATTTAAAAAAAATCAAATGCAATATCTTCCAGCCATAATTTGTATTAGCTACAATTACAAATGGGAAAAGTTCAAAATTGATGAAATTAATTAAATACAATTTTCATTTTCTAATCTCCTTTTAAAGTTAGAATCGGCACTCAGATTATGGGCTCAAGATTTTGGCAATCATATAAGATATATTAAAATTAATAAATTACGACAATATTAATTAATTACGACAATAAATTCTTGTAATCTGGAATTAGATTTCAATAATAACAGTAGAATTTATACACCAAATCCTCTGCAAAAGATTATGTTCCAATTATATAACACAAAACACAATCACTTACATTTTCAAAACACAAATCAAGAAGAAAAAAAAAATGGCAACCAAAGCCATAATCGGCCTCCTGTTTGTTTTCCTACAATTCGCTACAATTTGTGAAGCAATCACCCTGTCAACAAATTCCAGGTGGATAATCGACCAAGGAACCGGAAAGCGAGTCAAACTCACCTGCGCGAACTGGGCGGCGCACATGGAGCCGATGCTACCAGAAGGGCTGGAGAAGAAGCCGGTGAGCTACATAGCGAGCCAGATAGCGAAGCTCGGCTTCAACTGCGTGCGGCTCACGTGGGCCACGTACATGTTCACCAGGCCGGAATATGTCAACCTGAAAGTATCGGAATCTCTGGATAGGTACAGCCTGGCGGCGGCGAAAGCAGGGATCGGGAAAAACAATGCGCAGTTTCTGGAGATGAGTGTAATAGATGTTCAGAAAGCCGTGGTGGGTGAGCTCGGTAAGAACAATTTGATGGTGGTGCTCGATAATACAGTCAGCATGCCGACGTGGTGCTGTAGTGATGACGATGGCAATGGGTTTTGGGGTGACAAGTATTTTGCCGTTGATGAATGGCTGCAGGGGTTAACTGCTGTGGCCAGGGCTTATAAGGGAAATCCCGCGGTTAGTACTGTTTTAATTTAAGCGGCAATATTGCATATTACCCCCTAAAATATTTCTAATTTCGACACTTTACCCTGTCAAATTTTACAAAGTGAATGCCCCCTTGAAAATGTTATTCTTGTTGCAGATTGCCTTGATAACAAATATTTAATGGATTATTCATCGACGTTTGAGTATTTTTGTTGCACATTGCCCATTTGTATGTTATTTTTGTTGTACGTTTTACCCCTTAGAAATATTATCTTTTTGTACATTGCCCATTTGAAATGTTATTTTTATTGCACAATGTCCACCAAAAATTGGCTTCTGGGGCAAAGTGCAACCAAAATAATATTTTGAAGGGGGATTATTCAGTTTTTGAATATTTATGGAGGAAAGTGCAAAAATAGAAAATTTGTAGGGGGTGCCAGGGTGAAGTGCATTTTGTCCTAATTTAAATTCAGATTTGATTATAATTATGGACAAAATTTACTTCACCCCCTATAAATTTCTATTTTTGGCACTTTCTCCCCTAAAAAATTCAGAAAAGAGATAACCCGCCTCGAAATATTGGTGTGGTTGCACTTTGCCCCAAAAGCTAATTTTCGGTAACAAAATAACATTTTAAATGGGCAATGTATAGAAAAATAATGTTTTTAAGGGCAAAGTGCAACAAAAATAACATTTAAAGGGGCAACGTGCAAGAAAACAACACTTAATTTTTGTTAATAATCCATCGGAATTTAGCTAACGGGCAATGTGCAACAAGTATAACATTTTGAAATGACACATTCACTTTTTTAAATTGCACGTCACCCCATATAAATTTCTGACTTTCGCACTTTAACCCCTCAAAATTTTACAAAGTGGACGTCCCTCTTCAAAATATTATTCTTATTGCACATTGCCCCTATAGCAAAATTTCGATAGATTATTCACCATAATTGGAATTGAGTGTTTTTCTTGCACGTTGCCCCTTTAAATGTTATTTTTGTAGCACTTTACCCCTTAAAAACGTTATTTTTTTACATATCCCCTCTAAAATGTTAGTACTGTTGCGCGATGCCCACTGAAAATTGACTTTTTAGACTAAAGTGCAACCAAAGCAATATTTCGAGGGGATAGTGCAAAAATAAAAAAATTATAGGGAACGAAGTGCAATTTGCCCGATATTATATACAAAAGAAACAATTGACATTCTAATACTTATTACAGGTTGTAGCAATGAGTTTGAGAAACGAGCTACGTGGCAAAGGACAAAACCTACTTGACTGGTACAGATATATGAAAGCCGGCGCTCAAACGGTCCACACAGAAAACCCCGATTTTCTCATCGTCGTCTCCGGCACTTCCTACGATTCCGACCTCAGTTTCTTAAAACTAACGGATTTCGAAATCGGCATAAACAACAAGATAGTGTTCGAAGCGCATTGGTACACGTTCGGCACCGGTGCGGACAAATGGGAAGCTCAGACGAACAATTTGTGCGCCGACTTCACCAAAACGGCTCAACGGAACTATCTCTTCCTGACAAGCCAATACCACGCTTATCCGCTGTTCTTGAGCGAGTTCGGTATCGACCAAAGAGGTACGAACGAGGCCGATAATCGATACATAAGTTGCTTGCTGGCGGCGGTGGCGGAGATTGATATCGATTGGGCGTTGTGGGCTTTTCAGGGGAGCTATATTTTTCGAGAGGGGAAACCTGATGTTGATGAGGCTTATGGAGTTATGAACTTTAATTGGGATGCTCCTAGAAATCCGGGGTTTGTCGACAGACTGCAAATTCTAAGACAAACGAATCAAGGTACGTAATAATTCTTATTTGGATAAATTACACTTATACTCCTGAAGTATGTTAAAATAACTTTAAGGTTAATGTAGTATTGGTAATTACAATCAGGGTGTGTGTAATTTGCCCTTCTTGTTTATATGCATGGAATTTGAGTTTATTGAGTTTAATTGCTAAAAACAAATCTCGTGACATTAATATAATATTAGCAAAACGCCCCTACAATACATTTTTTTAGCCGACAACCTCCTGAATAGTGAGTTTTTTGGGGTGGTTCGCGAAAAAAGTTGCATTGTAGGGAATTTTTTTAGCTAATATTAATAACACGAGGACTTATTTGACAATTAGAGATGCGTTGAATGCAGTAGACCCCATAGGATTATTCTAAAATGAAAATTAATTGTACGATGAATCGAGGTAGTATAATATAATTCTTGTGATTTTTTTTTGTATTTAGTACCCATGTGTTATATTGAATTAATTGTTAAAAAAAAATTTTGTTTTATTAATATTAAATAAATCCCCTATAATGCATTTTTTTAGCACACACTTGGACCCCTAAATGATGAGGTTTTAAATTAAAAAAGTTGCATTATATGGGATTTTTACTAATACTAATAGTACGAGGACTTCTGATAATTAGAATCAATATCGGGGTGCTGAATGCAATAAATTTTAATTTTTGTTCGCATAGGAATTTCTACGTTGAAAAATAATTTAACTGTAATTAATTAATCATGTGACTATATTCAGTGGCGGATTCGAAGAACCCGAGTTATTACATAATGTTGCATCCTCAAAGTGGGCAGTGTGTGCAAATTGGCAATACTAACAATGTTCTACTAGCCAACTGCAAAACGGCGAGCCGGTGGGATCAACACGAAGATGGGGGTCTGATGAAGTTGTCGGGGAGTTCACTGTGCCTCGCGGTGGCGGGAGATGGTGGTGCAGCTAGTGTTTCCGGTAATTGTAGAAGTAAGTGGAAGTATGTATCAAGCTCCGGCCTTCAGTTGGCTGCTCAAGATGGAATGGGGAAGTATTTCTGCTTGGAAATGAACGGTTCCGATCACTCCACCGTTATTACCAAGAAATGTCTGTGTGTTGGAGACGATCTTCGTGATTTTTCGACATGTGCTGATAATCCGGAAGTGCAGTGGTTTAAACTTGTCCCTGCAAATGTGTAATATGTAATGCTCTTTAGTTACTAGGCAGTATATTAGGGCAGAAATAAGATATATATATATATATATATATATATATATATTGAGGTGGAACTAAATTAATGTAATTGTTTATGATCATAGGTGTTGAACCAATGTGATTAGAACAATTAATAGGAAGAAATTAGATCATCTTTTTATTTAATTGATACAATTAGGAAATTTGTTTTAATCATCTATATATAGGTCTAATTTCAAAAATTTAATAAATAAAAATTGACATTGAATGTTATAAGGGCGATACGGTAGAAGAATAAATTCAACATTGAATATTAAATGGTGAAAATTGGAACAAATTTTTCAGTTTCTGCCGATAATTTCCTACTTTGGTAAACTATTTTTCGTTCTGAATTCTGAAAATTATGTTCCGGTGATATTTCCCGAATTTTTTCAATCTTGGAACAAATTTTCGAAATTCCAATTTTCAATTTTTTTTTTCTAAATTGTTCCGATACTTTCTATAAAGTGTGTCCGTGAAATAGGCGGCGAGTTAGCATTTTTCTCCATTTTACGCTCAAATATCTTGTGTACCAACTCTCCACATTTTCGTGCAAATTCAATATCATTTTCTTATATATATATTAAAATAGGATAAATTACACATGCACTCTTGAAGTATGCTGAAATAACTTTAAAATCCCTGTAATATCGGTAATTACAACCACTCCATGAAACATTGTTAGGAACCCTAACGGAATAATACACTAGATAAGTTATTCCGTTAGGGTCCTAACGAACTATTAGTTTCAGACAATGGTGGAGACAACATAGAGCTAGGGGTAACATGGTTCTCCTAACATTTCTTAAATACTTATTATTTTATATAAGATTTATAAATTTATGTCTATGGTAGCATTAACGGCCCCGTGGGAAACAACTAGACTGCATATCGGTAACCAGAACATGAAATCTTGGCTCCAGTAACTGTTTTAGGGGTGTGACTGTAATTACCAATATCATAGGGATCTTAAAGTTATTTTAACATACATCAGGGGTGCAGGTGTAATTTGCCCATAAAAATAAATAAAAAACTCCCGGCATTTTCGATCAATTTACCAGCTCGTGAGCTAGATCGACAAGCTACATGTAAAACTATTTCACATCAAAAACAATCATTCAATTTTTCTTGACATAGAATCCATAGAAATTATATATTTACATTTTAGCCCAGATAGCATCTTCTGAAATAACACCCACCTGTCCCACATGGAATTATGATGTTTACATTCTTGGCTTTAACTGCATTTTTTTGATAAACTGACCTATTTCCCTATATATATACAAACTACAAGGACTGATTTTAACATTTTGCCAAATTTGATTTTAGTTTTTTCTCCTGATTTTGGATTATTCATTTAATTGAATAATTATTTTGTTTTTCTATTTTTTATAATGAATGCTGAATGATCACTTTATTTTAACGGGGTGTCGTCTTTTGGAAGATATTGTGACAGTGATATTCGAACCTGAAAGTTTAAATTGTTAGTAAGGTGAATATAGTTTGATATTTATATCTCAAATAATTATATTTGACTATAAGTCTAATTAAGAACTTCTAGATTGTGATATGAAATGTAATCTTCAATTAATTACCCTAACTAGATCAAGAATTGGTGGTGCTGGACTTCTTTGTTTTCTTTCTAATCAAAATGGAAACCGGCATTTAATACCAGAGGTTAAAAGTCTTTTGTCCGATTGTTAAGCAAATTACGGTCATCCCTGAAGTAAGGACAAATTACTAAAAATCCCCTTCTGTTTTGATTATTACAATCACCCATTCAACTATGTATTTTCTTACAGAAAAACCCCTTATACAGTAGCTAAATTTAACACCGTAAGGGTGAACGTGTAAAAAAATACATACTTGAGGGGATGATTGTAATTACCCAAACAAGAGGGGTTTTTTTGGAATTTAACCTTACCTTGGGGGGTGGCCGTAAATTTGCCCAAAAAATAATTACCACAAGGAAAAGGACAATAATGAAAACTTTCCTCGTGACTAATTTGGGATAAGCAACCAATTTGCTTTCAAGACTGTATTTTTTTTTCCAGTCTGCCAAATTTAGTACCTAAATTATAAATGGGTACTATATATTTAATACACATCTTCATCAAACGTAACAAATACTATCACATAATTTAAAACCACAAAATAAAATAAAAATGGCAAGAAAAAGGGCTAGTGTAGCAATTTTCCTTTTTACATTTCTCCAAGTTGCTACATTTTGCAATTCAGTCCCCCTGTCAACAAATTCCAGGTGGATAATCGATCAAGAAACCGGAAAACGAGTGAAACTAACATGCGCGAATTGGGTTTCACATTTACAGCCAATGGTAGCAGAAGGCCTGGAGAAGAAGCCGTTGAGCTACATAGCGAAGAAGGTTCCGGAAACGGGGTTCAATTGCGTGAGGTTCACTTGGCCGACTTTTATGTTCACCAGGCCTGATTATTACAACCTTACTGTTTCCGAATCGCTCGATAAATATAACCTGACAGCTGCAAAATCAGGTATTGCCGAAAATAACCCTGGGTTTCTGAGCATGAAAGTGGCCGAAGTTCACATGGCTGTGGTTAATGAGCTTGGTAAGAATAAGGTGATGGTGGTTCTTGATAACCACGTCAGCCAACCAGGGTGGTGCTGCGGTGATAACGATGGCAACGGGTTTTTCGGGGATGCTAACTTTGACCCGGCTGAATGGTTGCAAGGGTTAACTGCGGTGGCAAGGGCATATAAGGGTAATTCTGCGGTGAGTATATAGTAAAAGAAAATTTTCTATTTTTTTCTCTGCTGTAATTAATATCGGGAAAAATAAGTTTTCATCCTCCAAGTTTGCACCAATTTCATATTTGACCCCTCATGTTCACGGAAATACACATTTGGTCACTCATGTTTCAAAAATTCAACATTTTTAGTACTTTCCGTCTTTTTTTACTAATACCAACGAAATCAAGCGTTTCTCCATCACTGCCTTAACTAAAAAACCAACGATAAATTGATGAAAATGGCCAAATGTGTTAAATTTTTGAAACATGAGGAACCAAATGTGTGTTTTGTGAACATAAGGATCAAATGTGAAATCGGTGCAAACATGAGGGGTTAAAATTGTAATTAATTTTCCCAATTAATATCTATACTTTCTTTATTACAAGTTTATCTGCTACTTCTTCACCTCCTTCTATGTAGATCTTTCATTTGAAAATACACACACACTCACACACATGCAAAATCATATACATATACATATGAAAACGTACACACCAAGATTTGAGAAATCGTGTATGTTTGTATGTGTGTTTTTGGTGTGTGTGATCATGTGTTTATGATGTAATTACTACTGTAATGTGCGTGTACGTGTTTATATTGTGTGCTTAGTGCTTGTAATGTAACGTGTTTTTGGTTTATTTTGTGTGTGAATTTTGTGATTTTATGTTATAAGTTTGTTTTCATTACACAAAAAATGAGACTACTTCATAACAGAGATGGGTCTTACTAAATGTTTTTAATTTAAAAAAAAAACTAATAATAAAGAATAAAAGAGGCTACCTTCTTTTCTTTTATTAATTTTCCTTTTTCTTTATTTTTTTTTATTTAAAGAGGATAGTTAATCGTTCCCTAATTTTTATTCTTGTTATTTGTAATTAAATATAAAATCCTATGTTTTTTAATTTAATGATCATATAATTTAGCTACGATGTTTCGAATTTCCAGGTGGTCGGCATGAGCATGAGAAACGAGCTACGCGGCCCACGTCAAAACACGGACGACTGGTACAAATACATGCAACAAGGAGCCAAAGCAATCCACAAAGAGAATCCCGATTTCCTCGTGATAGTCTCGGGTCTCTACTACGACACAAACCTCGGATTCTTAAAGGAAAAACCGTTGCCACTACAAAAAAACCTAGACAACAAGTTAGTGTACGAAGCACATTGGTACACATTCGGCACCGGGGCAGACAAATGGGACGCACAAACGAACAACTTATGCGCCGCCGTCACAAAAATCGCACGCGACAATTACATTTTCTTGACCACGGGGGAGAACCCTTTCCCTCTCTTTCTGAGTGAATTCGGTATCGACCAAAGGGGTACGAACGAGGCGGAGAATAGGTATATAAGTTGCCTTCTGGCGGTGGTGGCGGAGATCGATATCGATTGGGCATTATGGACTTTTCAGGGGAGCTATATTCTGAGAGAAGGAACACTTAATCTTGAAGAAGTTTATGGTGTTATGGATCTTAACTGGGATGGTCCTAGAAATCCTCAGTACTTGGACAGACTGCAAATTCTAAGACAGAAGAATCAAGGTACGCAATTAATTGTTTAATTTGAGTTTATTGAATTTAGTAGCCCTGTATGATATTGAATTGCTGGAAAAACTTCTCGTGCGATAAGTATTAGCAATTTTACCCCTACGATGCATTTTTTTAGCACAAAAACCCCTCCAAAAGGTGAATTTTTAGAGGGTATTTTGCTATAAAAAAATTAATCATAGGCGGGTTTTTAATTTATACTAATATTTGTAACATGATATTTTTTTACAGAATTAGACTAAACACGTGGGTGTTAAATGTAATAAACCCTAAACTATGCCCCTGTTTCAAATTACGTTTAGACACATAATTGTAAATGAAGAGAATATATATCAAAAAAAAAACAACAAAAGAAACAGTTAATTTGAAACAGAGGGAGTATACATATCTTGTTTATTATTTTTGTTATGTGATCCAGAGTTGGAGTCGAAGAACCCGAATTACTACATAATGTTCCACCCGCAAAGCGGGAAGTGTGCGCACATTTACAAGTATGGCGACATTATTCTAGCAACCTGCGAAACGGCGACCCGGTGGGAACAACACCAAGACGGTGGACCAATCAAGTTGGCGGGGGGGAGTTCACGGTGTCTGACGGTGGCGGGAGATGGTGGTGCCGCTAGTGTCTCCGGTGATTGTTCGAGCAAGTGGAAGATTGTATCGAGCTCCGGCCTTCACTTAGCGGCTCAAGATGGAAAAGGGAAGTATTTGTGCTTGGAAATGAATGCTACTGATAATTTCACCATTGTTACCAAGAAATGTCTGTGTGTTGGAGACGATCTTCGTGATTTTCCGACATGTTCGGATAATCCACAAGGGCAGTGGTTTAAGCTTGTCCCTGCAAATGTTGATTAATGCCCTATATATCCATATTGATGTACTATTACATGCCATGCCTTCAAAAAAATTAGGCCATTGTAAGGCAAATTATATAGCTATGCTATATATGTGTAGCTTGAGCATTATTAAATTTTTTTTTAGAAGAAATTTAAAATTATTCTCCTAATAATATTATCTTTGCATTGATGATATCATATCGATCACTTTAATCTGCTCTCTGTAATTAATGACAAGGTTAAAATAAAAAAATAAAAAAATATTAGGATGAACAAACACTATCTATATTTTCGTTTTAAAAATCAATGTAGTAAAAAGCGGGAGTTGGGTACGAGGCGGTCAGGCACCGTGTCATGATTAATCGCGTACCGTCTCGTGATTAATCGCGTAGCGGTGACGATAAATTTTAAATAAATCAGTTTTTCAAATTGAATGTAATATATTTTTAGATATTATTTGTAAGTACTCAAAGTATATATAAAAAGATATTTAAATATAATTATATCCTCATCATTTATATATTGTAATCATGTAATTAAATATAACAATAATAAGATCACAATCGAATGAAAATCCTTACAAAATTCAAATAAAACGAAAAATTAATTCATTTAAAATTATATTCGAACATTGCAAGTATATATATTAGGACATTTAAAACTAATAATTAATATAAACAAAACAAAGCTTAAACTCATTTTTAATTAAAAACTCAATTTGTACCAAGGAAAAAAAATTGATCGGTTCGTGAACAATTTTTACCACCAAAGTTTGATCCGTCTTCAAGGTTTGACCGTTTCTGACCACCTCAAACCGGCTTACAGGCAAAACCAAAATTCTCAAACATTTACACCAAAATTATAAATGTATTAGTCCATCTGCGTCTTAGAGATCGATTAATCGGCCGTCGTACCAACTCCTAATATGAAAATAAAAAAATAAAAAAATAAAATTAGAAAACGAAAATAGAATGAAATGAAATTGAAGTTTTGGTGGAGGCGAAAAACCAGAGGGGAGAGAGAGACTAGAGAGAGAAAGTGCGAGCACAACAATGGGGAAGAGTGAGATAATAGTAAAAGCAGAGGAATTGGTGGAATTTGCCATGAAAGGCAACGATGCATCACACGACGCCGCCCACGCTTTCAGAGTTCGAGACCTCGCCCTCTCTCTTTCCGCCGAAGAAGGCCTTTCCAATTCCCCCGATTCCATTCTTACTGTACGCCAATTTCTTCACCTTAATTTTTTCTTTTTAATCCAACTGCGAACTTAGTATATAATTGTGTTTGTTTTTGCACACAAATGTAAACCTTTGTTGATTTACACCGGAAAATTCACACAAGGGTTTTTCTTTTCGCAGCGTCTTTATTGCAGTATTCATCCAGTTGTCTAATTTCTCCTTTCTGCTTTGCTGCTTTGTAATTTGTTGCCCTAATTTCATGGCTCTATCGTTTGTTGAAAAGCATAGAGGGTATATGCATTGGAAGATTTCTACAGTTTTAGATAAAGGTGTTTGATAAAAATTAAGCATACATTACAAACCCGATCTTCGTTTTTACTGAATCCTAGTTGCCATTTTCGTAGTAGTGTTGGTGCGTTGCTATATAGCGATTGTCGTATTGTCGAATAAGGTGTTACGTGTCGATTTTCAGTATGTCTTAGCAAAGCAATGTAAGCTGAAATTTTCTCTCTTTATGTTCTTCAGGTGGAGTTAGCTGCACTTCTACATGACATAGGTAACAATCCTTCGTTTTCTTTCATTTCTAAACAATTACGGCTTACATTTCCTGGTTCCTTCCATGCTTTGATTTCTTCGTTTCTTTCTTGACAAATCTTTATTTCGTTTTTTCTATTTTATCATTAGTATAGCTCTTTACGTGTTTGATTTTAAGAATTGATGGCTAGTCTTCTGTCTAATTTGCCTATTGTATTTGCATCGTCGTTTACTTCTGTACACAACGACATCTCAAAGAATTTCTGGTAATCTACGACTACATAGTTGCTTTAAACAAAACCGGCCATACTTTTTGTACTCCTTTTATGCATGTGGACTGTATAAATATATTTGTTTACTCATCTTTTGACGTTCTGGTTTTTTTATGATTAATTGCAGGGGACTACAAATATATGAGGTTGGTACCATTCAATATTGTTTCGTAATGTACTTCGACCGAGGTTATGTGTTACTTAAAACCAGACGCATATATTAAATCTCTCAATGAAGCACTATTTTATATCTTCGTATTTTTTGCTAGTAAAACCCTCGTAGTATTGAAGTTCGAAACATAAAGTCCAAGAACCAGATTATACTACCGAGTTCCATAGTCGTACATCTCCAATTCTGTAAATAGTACCTAATCCGTCAGATCCTACTCCTTACTTCTATTCACACTGGCGTTCATTATTAATCTTTCCCTTTTTTTCGATACTGTGATATGTAGAGATCCTTCGGAAGGGAAAATCGTTGAGGAATTTCTTATCAAAGAAGGAGTCGATGAAGGTATCAAGACAAGGATATTAAACATCATTAAGGGAATGGGTAAGATTCCACTAATCACTTTCTCCTATTGTTAAATATAGTAATATCTCGATATTGCCCGTCGCATTTTACCTTTTTTTTGTTCCATGGAAAAATATAATTCAGGTTTCAAAGAGGAGATCGGTGGAGTTACGGAGACTAATAATTGTCCAGAATTTGGAGTGGTACAAGATGCTGACCGTCTCGATGCAATTGGTGCTATAGGTAAATATTTATTGTTAGTACTTTTGATACGTGCAGATTCAAACCGTAACACAATTGTTTATAAAATTTCATTTCATTTCATATATACGTGCTGATTTTTATTTTTTTTGGCAAAGAGATATTATGATTTAAATTTGATTTAATTGTTTGAAGGAATTGCTCGTTGCTTTACGTTTGGCGGAAGCAGGAACAGGGTGCTCCACGATCCGAAAATAAAACCTCGATCAGATTTGTCAAAAGAGAAGTACATGAATAAAGACGAACAGACAACCTTAAACCATTTTCATGAGAAGCTTCTCAAGTTGAAAGAGTTGATGAAAACCAAGGTAAACAATAAACGTCATAAATAAGTTGACAAAATAGCCGTGTCTTTAGATTTATTTGATGCTACACCCGGTGAAATACACCAGGTGATTTTTAACCGTTGATCTGCGCATGAAAACCAAGGTATGTGTGTGCGAGAAGTTATTTCACCACATCAATGGTTAAAAATCGGCCAGTGTCTTTCACTGGGTGTAGCATCTCAATGACTGTACTTCATATCATTCCTATCCATGTTTCGGTGAATTTTTTTTTCATTTTTTTTTCTATACACAAATTGTTATTTAAAACGTTTGATAATGAGGTATTAAAGTTGATCAATAAATGCCAGGCTGGTCAGAAAAGGGCAGAAAGAAGGCACAAATTCATGGAAGAGTTCCTTGAAGAATTTTATCAAGAATGGGATGGAAGAGCTTGAAAATGCAGGGGTACTTTTGTAAAATCAAAGAGTGGAGAACAAAAAAGGTGGTCTTATTGCGGTTTTGTAGAACCTACACCTTGTGAAATACACCATGTAGTTTTACATCGTTGATCTACACATAATAACATACACACTCATGTGTATGTGGGTTTAGTAGGTGCTTATTTATGTAGATCGACCGTTTAAAACCACATAGTGTATTTCACCGAGTGTAGGATCTTATAAATTATTAGCATGATTATTAATTAAAAAAAATATAGTTACAATTGCAAATGTTGTACAATGAAATGCACTGGGCTGAAATATAAACATATTTTAAAATAAACTTTTATAAAAATATTAAAAAATTATTAAATGTTTGATGAAATATATGCTTCAATGAGCCCATCTAATATAATTGTACGAAGTTGGGCTTGTTTTAAATATCCTATTAAAGAAGAGACTTGGTTTACATTAGTATCCACATTTATAAAAAAGAAAAAAAGAAAAAAAAAATCAAAATGAATCGTACATTTACAAATTGACTTCATTATAGTGTATAGAATAATATTCAGAGAATTATTGTTCAAACTTGAAAGTATACTGTATGTGACCTAGAGATTTATAATTTAAATAATTAAAAATTCCTAAATAATATAACAATATATAAATTCCTAAAAAAAGGAAAATAATAATTAAAAAAAAAGGGTAAATAGCATTTAACCTCCTTGTGGTTTGGATATTTTGCAAATGACCCCCTTATGGTATGAAATTAAGCACATAACCCCCTTGTGGTTTTGACATTTGCAGATGACCCCCTTATGGTATGAAATTAGGCACATAACCCCCTTGTGGTTTTGACATTTTTGCACATGACCATTTTATGGTATGAAATTAGCACATAACCAACCCCCTTGAATAGAAAACTGGAAAAGACTAAATTACCCCTATCAAGTTAAAAGTTCGTGTTTTAATTTAAAATAATTATTCTATAAAATGAAAAGGTTAATGTATTTTTTTGTAAAATGAGATTTGTTTCTTAAAAAAATTAAAGTTCGATAACAACTATAATATAATATATTATATAGAAAATAGTAATATAATAATCATAATTAATAATAGTGTTAAAGATTTTCAAATTAATTTTTAAAATTAAAAAAATTGTCAATCCTACAATAACAAGTATTATATACATTTTGTGCTGTAAAATTAAAAAAACACAATAATATATTATATTTCTCATTTTACAAAAAAATACATTAAGCTTTTCATTTTATAGCATAATTATTTTTTAAAACAAGAATTTTTCACTTGATAGGGTAATTTAGTCTTTTTCAGTTTTTTTATTTAAGGGGGTTATGTGTTAATTTCATACCATAAGGGGGTCATGTGCAAAATTCAAAACCACAGTGGGGATTATGTGCCTAATTTCATTCATAAGGAAGTCATCTCTAAAATATCCAAACCACAAGGGAATTATGTGTCTAATTTCATACCACAAGAGGATCGTGTGTAAAATGTCCAAACCCAGAAGATTAAGTGCTATTTACCCCAAAAAAAAAAAAAAAAAAAAGGAGGTTGTCGCTCTTTTCACCACATACATTCGTGCAATTGTTGTAATAAATAAAAATGAATTGACATAAGTTACATTACGACAGCAGCTACTGACTGACTGACTGAGACAGACTGCTACATCACATGACTATACTGCACCATAAGTAATTTTGTATACGTACACATTTAATCCTACTTTCTCTTTCCCACTTTGCCCTTCTATCCTTTTTCCTCCCAATTCTAGTACAAATCTATTTTTCTTCCCCCTTTTTTCCCCTTTAAAGTACCTAGTTCTTTACTCTTTGCTAGGGTAAATAGTAATTTCGAAAAAAAACTGATTTTTTTTATAAGGTGATACATAATTTTAATTTGGTAATAGAACAAATCGAAAATTAAAATTCCGGAAATTGTAATGAAAAAACATGTTTCAAAATTTCCAAGTCTCGGTCACCTCAAGTATAGAATACATAATAATATTGGTATTTAAGTGTAATTTTATGAAAAAAATGGAGTTTTTTAAAATTAAAATAGCATTGTAAATCAGAATCTCGTAAAATTTCCAGTTTATATTAAAAAAAAAAATCGGACAAAAAACTAATCGAAAATCAGAATTTTCGGATTTGTATTTATAAATATTGTTCTCAAAATTTCAAATCAAAATAAGAATAAATCAAAATTTTCGTTCCAATTTCCACCCCTATTTTTCTTAATTCGTTTTCTTACATAAATCCAGTCCTCAAACTATTTACAATTAGTTAAGACAATTTCCGGCTCAATATAATAGTTAGAAAGTAAAAATTTCGTTCAAATTTCCACCCCTATTTTTTTTGATTCGTTTTTTCAAATAAATCAGTCCTCAAACGTTTTACAATTAATTAAGTCAATTTCCAACTCAATTTAATAGTTAGAAAGTAAAATTTTCGTTTCAATTTCCACCCCTATTTTTCTTGATTCATTTTCTTACGTAAATCCAGTCCTCAAACTTTTTACAATTAATTAAGATCAATTTCCGGCTCAATTTAATATTTAGAAAGTATATCCAAAAATTTCTAATTTTTTTTTCAATTTCGGAACATTCTTTCTTGAATTCGATTTCCAAATTATTTAACAAAATTGAAATTAGTTTTGACTAATAAAATATTGCAAGTCAAAGTCAAATCGAATGTTCAATTTAAGGGTCATGTTAAGAAAACTGTAAATTCGAAACAAAGAAAAACTTACTACAGTAAAAAGTCGTCAGTTAAAATAAATTTAACGCTTCTATTTTTAATTTTTTACTGCTAATAATAAAACTTGCCCACCATCATCTTCAAGACTTTAACTGCACACAGTTGCCTCCCTCCATTACACGCCATATACCAGAGTTACTCTCTCTCTCTCTTGTTTCTCTCTCTAGAATCTTTAAAAGGCAAAGTCACCCCCACACTCCCAACATTTACTATACTGGCTCTACCTAGCATGGAGTCCTTCAGTCTACTCAAGTACTGGCGCTCCGGTGGATCTACCACCACCGCCACCGTCTTCACCGCTGACTCCGCCGCTAGTGCACGTCCCACCTCCACCAAGACCATCGTCACCGCCGCCGCCGAGGTCAGCCCTTACTCCTCCGACGACGGCGAGGAGGGCCCGTACTTCGACCTCGAATTCGCACTCCCTGAACCAGATAGCGACGCCGACGAAAACCCATCGGAGAAATCACAAGAAACAGACGACGACGAAGATGAAACTGAAAGTGGGTCTGACGAAGAAGAAGAACAAGAAGAAGGGGAGCTGAAATTTGCTCCGGCAAACGACGACGGTTGTAGTACGGATCAGAATGCGGCGTTTTCGCCGGGTAGTTTGGTTAAAATTGACGAGAATTTCAAGTTCCCTGTTTCCTTGGTGAAATCGGCGACCAAATTTAGGGTACTTCTGCTGAAATTCAAGAAATCGAAACCCAGTAATAATGGAGACGAGGCCGATGTTCAGGCCGTACTTTCTTCCCCGAAGATTGTAGAGAGAGAAAGTACTCATGGAAAACTCAACCGCAAGTTTCTCGCCGTGAAATTTAAGGTTGATGAGGTGCCCTTTGTATCTCTCTTTACAAGAGAAACCAGCTCCAAAC
The DNA here is from genome assembly GCF_000504015.1 of Erythranthe guttata. The sequence goes on from NW_012194820.1 coordinate 915,178, forward strand.
AAACCATTCATGGCGGCGGAAGCCTGAAAAATAGCAGCGCCGCCGCCGTCGTGGAAGATTCCGATGAGAAGAAGTTGACAAAAGATCAAGTGGTGCACAAGTACTTGAAAATGGTGAAACCCTTTTACGTTCGTGTTTCCAAGCTCAAGTTTGCCGGGCACGGCGGAGGTTCCAAGGCCTGCACGGCGGCGGCGCCGAGTAATGTGAAGACCCACCCGAAGCAAGGGAACAACAATCTGCAAGCAGGGCTAGAGGTAGTGAGGAAGCACTTGGGAAAAAGCCGGTCGGCGTCGGCCGCCGTAGCGGCGGCGCCGCCTCCTACTGCCTCGAACCGCCGCCGAGACGACTCGCTGCTGCAAGTGCAGGACGGGATCCAAGGCGCCATTCTGCACTGCAAGAGATCGTTCAACGCCGCCGCTGCCGGAGGTAATTAATTAAATCTTTGTTTTTAATTAATTAGTGAAAAGTTAATTACTTTGGTTAAATTAATTTAGTTAAACATTTTAATTATTATTTATAATTAATATTGCAGATGTGGAATCTTCGTCAATCTTAAGCCGTTCAGTGAGTGATCCATCTTATGAAAAGTCTGTGATGATGCAAAAAGCTTCATCATCATTTTCCGAGGAAGCTAAATAGATTAAGATTTAATTAATTAGTAATTAGTAATTATTGTAAGTATTAATTAGTATTTTATTATTATTATTATATAGGAGAAAACTAGCTAGTGTAGGTCAAAGTGTGTACTGCAATTAGTAGCCATGGAAAAAGGAAAGCACTTTCGGTTATGGTCCTTTTGTTTTGGTAAATAACACTTGAACCCTCGGTTTGAATTTTTTGCATATGACCTGGTCAGTAGGTCCTCTTATATTTTTAATATTAGCACATGACCCCTTGTACTCTTATTATAAGCACATAACCTCCTTGGTAATTGAAAGAGGGTCTGAATTAGGTCGATTTTGATATGAAATGTTTCGGTTTTGGAAGAAGTTCTTTGGTCCAATTTCGATTTACTTGAAAGTGATAAATTCAGATTTCAGAATTTCAGAAATTTTTCGAAAGTTATAGATCCAATTTGATCCAACCGATTTTGGCCTCAGCCCTACCATGACTCGTGGTTAAATAGACGAAACTCGTAAACACTCTCTTTATTCCATAACTGTTTATGTTTATTCCATATTATCAGTCACTTTAGATTTTCAGTACTGCATTAAATGCGTTTTCTCCTATTTTATCCTTATTAATTCAATTACAAGTATTAAATCTCCTTTTATCACACAATTAAATAATCAAAGTTTTTTAGTCTTTTTAATGTGCTTTTCTTCAAATAAAGATACATTGATTCACATTCTTAATACTTATGCAAAATTGAAAAATAACAATTAATTAAAAACGAATAGAGAATAGAGTATTGAATTAGAAAATCTAAATGTATATATTTAAGGAAACATATTTCAGTTTAAATTGTGTGTTTGAGATTGAGACAAAGGTAAGAAGTGTTTGTCAGGTAAGAATCATCAGCGTATCTGTTGGTCATATATCTTGTCTTAAATATTTGAATAATGTGTATGAATCAAATAATAAAGATTAAAAAAAGAAAAAAAGGCGGTGGAAAATGGCGGGTATATATTTGTTGGGTGGGGAAAAGTGGATACACAAACAGTAGTAAAGTTCATACCTTTCCTCAGTTTAATTTTAATAATATTTACATCAAAGGAAGAGATTTATTGACACTAAAGTATTATGGGCAGAACACCAAATTAGTTTGGTAAAAACAAAAAACACCATGGATATTTACAAAAACACCAGAATATAATAGGCGAAATTCACCATTTTAGCACTTTGCATTCCCGAAAAATAATTTATAGCACTTTGCACCATCAAAACACATTTAATCGTTTAATATGCAACCCGCTCTATTTTTCGGCGTTGACTAATTTTCTGATTGTCAACGGGGGTACTTTTGTCTCTTCATCGACTTTGTCTTTGGTGTGTGAAGTGTTAATGTATCCCTGTTGACAATCAAAAAATTAGTCAACGCCGAAAAATAAAGCGGGGTGCATTTTGAACGATTAAAAGTGTTTTAAGGATGCAAAGTGGCATAAATTATTTTCGAGGGTGCAAAATATCAAAATGGTGCATTTCAAGGGTGCAAAGTGGAATTAGGCCGATATAATACATTGTCTTATAGTATAATAATAGTTGGTGGGGAGATTCAATTAGTCCCATGGTGAATTGTTTCACCTTCAAAAGCAATCTCCTTTTTCACACCACCATTTTTATGCTTTGACCATTTTCTTCATTTTCCTCTCGCTTAAGGGATGGTGTAGTGGCTGGAGTAAATAAATTTGTTAAATATTGACCTAAGTTCGAATCCCGCGCCTTGCCAACGATCGCTAGGTCGAATTTGTTATACATGGTTAGCCTAGTGTAGTTTACGTATATCGTATGATTTGCGAGCTATTATACTAGAGTGTAGGTTTACTCAGTGCACCTGCATAATTGGTTGTATTCATTTATCACCGAAGAAAAAAAACGATGACTAATAGATTTTGAAATTTCTTTGTCAGATTACTTAATTCAAATTAAACAAGAGTGGATTTGTTATTGTAGATTTGAAATTCCTCCCTCACATCCTTATATCCGAACACACCCTTATAAATTGATAATGTCTCTTCGTAACGAATTCGATTGGAAAATAATACATATCCACAACAACTTATATGTTGTTCATCAAGAGATTGCTAGATAATATTCAAATGCACGATTAATACATATTATTGTTACTTCCTCTATGCCATTCCAAATTATTTGTCATTATATTTTAGAATTATAATCTGACATTGTTGCAAATTTGTCATTTTTACCCTTTTATCACTCTTAATTATTTGAAAAACGTAGCAGAATTTGTATATGTTTATTGTATTGCTACAAATATATATATATAGAAAATTCACTTCTTCTGAGGTAAAGTGGTTAAGAATATACAGAGCTCTGACTATATGACTTAGGAAAAATCTAGTACTATCAAACAATAATATTCTAATTACAATCTTATCTTAATTAATTAACCATGTTACGGCTAATGATAGTTATGTTAAAATAATTGAGAGACATGTGAAATGATTTAGTAACAATTTTTAATTGGTCACGGAATTTTGTTTTATTTGTGACACTCAGTCACATGGCTTAAGTGTTGGTTAGTGTATATTTTATGTGGGTTTTTTTTAATTTTTCAGCTGCTTATTACATGTCCTATTGAACATACTTTGTAAAGTAGCACCTTATAATAAATCATAGTAAATACAGAACTTGCCATAAATTTATTGTCTACTATAATAATTCTAGTAATTAATAATTGTTTGAGACAAGGGGACCTTTGTTATTTAATGCAATAATGCCCACTAGGCTCGGCTTTGAATGTGAAACTTTAATGAAAGGTTGATTAATATTATTTATTGTGGGATTATGCATTATATTAATTGTGTAAGGTTTTGGGTCGAAATGATTTAATCATTTTGGAATGGACCTAATTTTCAATCTTATTGGACTCTAATCTTGATCATCCATCTTGGAGAATCAATCTTGATCGTCCATGTCTTATATATATTAGCTTCTACCATTTGATATAAGCTTAATCTTCTCTCTTTCTTCGCTCCGGTATGTACCTTCGTCATTCAGTTGACTTTCATTGTCTTTTACGAGCGACATTTGAGTCAAACGCCACCAAACATTAAATTATTGACTTTGACTATGAGGCAGTTTATCCGCTGATGGTCGTTGTTTTTTAGGCTATAATACGAATCTTCCTTCTTCATTTTACGTCTCCATTCGTTCTAGGTAAGAGATTATAAGATCTACATTTTGAGATTTGGATATTTGGTGAGCTAAGTGTCTTTCCGTGTATTTTGACACCTTCTGAAGTTACCACCATATGAATCGTTTTGTGTATGTAGGTTCTCATTGAGTCGAAACACGGTCAATTTGATGTTCAATTGTGACTGATTGTTTACTTTTCTGTTACACACATTATCATAGTTTTTCACACACTTAACAAGTTGCAATATTGGTTGTTCTGAATTAGAACTCATTATTGAACTAATATGGTGATTTTCCTTTTTTTTTTTTTTTATGGAATCTAATAGGTGACATTATAATATAGATTTTGAGATATATTTAAAAAATAATCCTAAGTCCTCTCATCAAATAATTAAAAAAAAAATTAATTCCTATGCAAACTAATATTCAAATCAACCAATCAAAAAAAGAAACAAGACATTGAAGTGTGAAATTGGTATATGATAAGGAAGTTGAAAGCCCAATGGACCACTTGGCCTATTGGCCAATGAGTACTAAATTGATTTTTCTTTTTTTTTTTTTTTTTTTTTATTTTTTTTTTTTTGGGGGACCAGTTTAATTTATGATGCCATAGAAATACATTCTCCTCTTTGGCCTTTCATATGAAATTTGCACATGACATTTCTATTTTCTATTTTCTATTTTCTATTTTCTATTTTCTATTTTATTTATATTCATTGATCACCAAAAAAAAGGTTTAACGGCAAAAGTTTTCCGTTAATAAAACGTACCATTTATAGGATATCGAACAGTTTGTTTGGCGTTAGCCGTAATTGCCGTTACATACCTGAATCGTGACATGTACACAATATTACCTCTAATACTAATTTTGACGGAATATAAACCATTGTTTGGTTTATTAATTACTACTCCAATGCTAAATACCAAAATTGAATTATCAAATATTTATTTGATATTTGAGATAATATTTTAATATTGATTAAAATTCATCTACTCCAACCATGGTTATCAAATTAATTATTAATTGGAAGTTTATAGGTGATTTTAAATTAATTGCCACATGTCCACTTTTGATTGGATATTTAGATAGTTATACTTTTGATAACTCAATTTCCAGCAAGTATTTTTACATCTCAAAAGTTGAATTATCAAAATAGAACCCTAATTTGATAACCCCATTGGAGTTAAAAATTTCTATTTTCTGGTATATAAATAGTGGTTAATGGTTTGAATACCATGTTTGATAATCCATTGGAGTTGCTCTAATAAATCGTTGTTCGGTTATCAAAACAACATTTGTCATCCTTCTAATATGGTTACGTCTTGTTTGGATGTTCAATAAAATTATTCATTAGTTAATTTTATGAGGGTTCAGTTACATAGTTGGATTAGAACTGATGGTGGAAATCAGAATGCAATTTTCGAATTCCACCAATTTCGAATTGAAAATGTCCGAATTTGGAATAATATTTTTCATTCTAATTTTCGAAGTTTCAATTTTCAATTCTTGCGAATCTATCTGGAACGTAATCGGAATTGTACATAAAATTATAAAAAATTCCAATTTTTGATCCGATCGATTTTCGTTCTGAATATTTTGATTGGTTTTCGAAATATATGATATATTTTATAATTCCATAATATAACTTATGTTATATTTTATATGAAAAATATAAATACGAAATGGTCAACTATATTAAACCTTAGAAATTAAAAGATTAATTGGTATCAGAAACTTGCAAATATATGTTTCAATTTGTAGTTCCCACATATTGTTTTATTTATTGCGTTTTGTCGAAATCTCTTTTGGATTTTTTGCATTTTCCTGCGAAAATTCAAAAAAGATAAAAAAAAAATATTGCGAAAATTCACGTTGCATCCAAATTAGGAACAAGAGATTATAAACTAATTTTCAAATTAGGAACAAGAGATTATTTGGAACTCATTTTTTACTTCCGAACAAAATTGAAATTTTTTACAAAAAAAAAAAAAAATCATTTTCGATCAATTCCGTCTGATTTTCACTCCTAACTAATACCTCTCGAAGCACAAAAATTTCACTTTGAAAAAAAATTAGATTAGCAAATAATTAAGTAGCCTTAATACAAGCAAAACAAATTAAACAACTAGATACAAAATATTCATACAAACATAATCTTAAAAAGATCAAAAGGGAATTATAAAAACGAATTAAGCATATATATATAATTTCATATGAACTAATAAAAACTATATTCACTAAATATGTTCATTGGCAAGATAAATCCTGGAAAGCTTGACTAGTCAAATTCAAATCCATAGTACAATTCATAAACGCAATCCGACGTCGTTTCACTATCTTCACCACCCGAACTTCACCTCTCAATTCCGCCATGCTCCTCAGCTTCACCAACTCACCGCCGCCGCCGCCGCCGATGACCTCCATCGTCACGTTAATTTCTTTCTTATCTCTTCTGCCGACTCGCCCGCCGTATATACTCGCCACCCCGACAGTCGCCTCCCCGTACAGCAGGGACGCGCTTCCGCCGTTGAACTCGAAGTCGCCGAAGTTGGGGTTTCTGAGGCGGATTCCGGCAACCACGGTCATGTTCAGCGACGCCGAATCGTGGCGGAGAACTGCCACGGCGGCGCTGGATAGGCGGAGGGAAGGGTTGCTGATTCGGAGGGCGACGAGGCCGAACACTAAGAAGGCTACGCTCTGCAAGACGACGGCGACGAGTATGTAAACTAAGCATTTGCTGCTGCCGCCGCCTTTTCCGCGGCGGTTGTTTTTCGTCGTCGTCGTGAATTCTTCTTCGTCGCTTTTGATGTATGGATTAATTATACGATGGCTTTCTTCTTCCATATTTTTGTTTAATTATTTTTTTTGTTGAAGATGTTGATCAGCTTGGAAATATTTATGGATGGGATATGAAATAAGAGATAATTAAGAGGGTTAATTAAGAAGTTGACGTTATTTTGCAACATGTCATATACCCAATTGCAGCACTTATGTCAATGAAACTTACGTGAATGTATATATATATATATATATATATATATATATATATATATATATATATATATATATATATATAGAGAGAGAGAGAGCTTATTGCAAATACCACCCCTGTATAATCTCTAATTGCCAAATAACCCATGTGATAAAAAAACTCACTAACTCCCCCTCTGTTAATATTTTCGAAGCACACTGCACCCTTTTTTATTTTAGACTTTGACTAATGGTGAATAGACAAAAATGCCCTAAGGGGTTTTTTAGCAATTAGTAAAGTAGAATATACCAAATTTTAGAATCACTTTAATTTTGTAAATATTATGTATTTATTTTGAATAAAATAAAATATAAACAAGAATTAAATATATATTGTAATATTAAAAGTTCTTATATGCCTTTTATATAATGTTTTTATATTTTTTGTAATTATGTATGTTACATTATATTAAATAATAATAATCATTAAAAAAAATAATAATAATAAACAAAAAAAAGTTCTTCTCCAGCCCACCCACTCACCCACCTGCCCGGCTCAACCTGCCCGGCTCAACCTGCTGCTGTTGTTCTGCTACACTACTACCACCGGCACCATAACCATCTTCTCCAGATTCACCACCACAGCAATAGTAAAAATGGTAGCTATAAACACACAACAAAAAGAAACATATATAAAGAGCGGCGGCGGATCTATATTTCGGCGACGGAGAGATTCTCGATCTCGATCTCGTCTCGGTCTCTCTCCATACAAATCTCGTCACAAGTAACTTTTACAATTCTTCAATTATACACAACTATCTCTATGACTAAGAAATGGGTGGTGCCAGATCGGCGGCGGTGTCGAGGGAGAGAATTTTATAGTGGCTGGGTATCGGTGGTGCGAGACGGTGGCGTTGTAGTCGGAACGAATTTGAAGAAGTGAGTGGAAGGGGGTGTAGTGGGAACGAATTTGAAGGAGGCGGGAGAAGGTGGTGGTGCGAGACGAGCGGCGATGCTGAACTTCTTTGAGGTGGGCCGACGGTAACGAGGAAGAAGATGTGCAGTCTCTCCTTTTTTTTCAATGGTTTATTATTATTATTATTTTGTAATTTTGAAAATTACAATTTAGTCCTATAAAGTTAGATTATTTAAATTAAACCAATCTGGTTTTTTTCCTTTTATAAAGAAGGCTATTTATGTCATTTTACCCTGAAAATAGAATAAAAATTCGCACAATCCGCGAGTGAGAGACACGATTTGCCTCCAGGGGTCCGGATGCCTTGACTTTGTTAACACAGGGGGAGTTAGTGAGTTTTTTTTTCACAGGGTGGTATTTGCAATTAGCTCTATATATATATATATATATAGAATGTTTGCAAAAGCTTATTTAAAATCAGAAACTAACTGGGAGTTAAGTTGTAATTAAGTGCTTAAATTTATAAGTTGGGAGTGTTTGCAAATTAGCTGGAAAACCAACTGAATAGAAAAAAGTCAAAAACAGATACACAGATGTTTTTAAAATTATAGCTTAAAGTAACCTATTTTAAAATAGTCAAAAGTATACGTTAGTTTTACAAACATCTAAAAACAAATTATATTAAGAAAAAAATTCATAATCTATTTTTAAAAGCATTTCCTAACAGCACTATTGTGTGTGTATTTGAATGCAATATTGTGTGTGTATTTGAATGCAAGTGTGTGATGTGGAGTGAAGTTGATGACTTGAGAAAAGTCCAAGCAGGAGTCAACGTCGGTAGCTATGTTTGAGGTTAATTATCTTTTTTTGTGCAACTATGCAGATATTTTTATATTACCGTTCTATTTTTATTTTTTTGTTAAAAAAAAATAATGAAAATTCTAGTCTCGTTCGAACTCGCTACTAAAATCATAGCCCGTTTATTTAATGCTAGCACATCTTTCCCTGAGATTAATCTAAACAAGTAAAATCTCCTCAAAAAAAAAAAAAAAAATCTAAACAAGTAAAATACTATTTTATTTTCAAATTACATGTTAATTTTATACGACAGTTGAGTAGTAGTGGGCCTTAAATAATATCAGAGCCCATCAGAAATTGTATTAAAGGCCCTAATATCGTATCAAACTAAAATTCCGGCCCTCTTAATTAGCATAAATTGTTAACTCATTACTTACTAAAGGCTAGAATATTTTTCAAAAAAAAAAAAAAAGGCTAGAATATTTTTTTCCCCTTTATCTTCCACAAATATATAAATAAAAGTATTTTTTTTAATTATTTTTTTAAACCCAATATGGATTTATTTTATCTGAAAATGAAATAAATCTGAATATGGATGGTTGAGTAGTAGTGTGTGAATAGAGCAAAAATAAAAGAACAAATTTAACGTGAAAAATTCATTGTTTCATGAGAGATCAAAGCACATAGATATCAAATTCATTCGCCTGAAATACTTGTCAGAATTGAAGTAAATCAGGCGATTACCTCCCGCGCGCATGCTTAAGCTAAGGATCGGAAGCATCGATGAGCAGTAAAAGACGAAGAAGTAGAGAATATATCAAGGTGGAGATTTGTTGGAATATGGCTCAGTACTTCTGGAATGCCACCTCAACACGAGCTCACGTGATTGGTGGATTGCTTTCTCTCAGCTGGAGTTGCTTGGCGAGAAAGCACAATATATATACAATACAAGCTAAAGCGAGTTGAGTGCCCGGAGAGAAACACTTCTGTGAGGGTTTAGGGTTTCTGGCCGAATACGAGTTCTTTTTGTAAGCTCATATTGAATCTACTGTATATAATTGTGTGCGCGTTGATCTCTTCATATTGAGCGAGTTCTACACCCGAGAACGTAGAATTTACATATGTGTGTGTGAGTTACTGTTTCATTGATTGCCTAGCTTAAAAATTCTTTGCGGCAACAATGACAGACAGTATTCTTTAATAGAAAAGACAATTAACGACGAAAACTATATTACTCAAAATCAACTTCCATAATATACATTTACGTGTATTATTTCTCGTGTCTCCGGTGAACAAATTCCAAAACTAGGAGTAAACATGATATTAGATTCTCCATTTTACAATACGCGTGCTGTTCTACGAGGAATATTACGAGCCCGCCTCAATCGAAACCAAAGGAAAGTGGAAGATCGTCTTACGAAGAATCTAATAATTATAAGAGTTGAAACAAAAAGACATGTCCCAAAAATCCAACAAGACAAACCTCTTTATGCTGTAAGGCACTCAGATCTTTCCATGGTGGAAAAGCCAGGTGTCAACCGTTGGTCCCGCCACATGGCCGTTGCTCAGTGGCCGTCCCGTTCTGTTGGTCGTCTTGGCTGATCATGGAACTCCTCTCAAAAAATATATATATACTTGTATATATATGTGTATCCTTTTTCTACTATTCTACATCTTAATTTCCTGCAAAAGGACTATACAAATATTTATTTCCTTCTTGCAATATTTCCCGTATTTGATTTTCGGGCCAAGAATGGGACAAAAAATATAACGCTATATATATATATTAAGTATATTATATATGAATATCTTTCCATATGTATATCGAGTTTTCGTCTTTTAGAAATGCTCTTTGTGGAATTCGAATTTGGTTGAGCCCTTCTGATTGTACTCGTTGCAGAGTTGGCTGAGTTCTTTCGCCAAAACGGGTGCCCCGCAGTAGAAAACTCCTGCTCGAAAGAGTACCGAATCCCCAAATATTAAGACATGAAACGAAATAATAATTAACTAATTATCGGTCACGTTTTTGTTGTGAAATATATACTAACCTATTCTTGCATTGGCATGTTTGGTACCAACTTTAGAGAGAACTTTATTCCAATTCGGCCTCGCGAAATGCGTTCTCACCTATTAGAAATGATTCAGTATCATATGTTTGTTCGTAAATGAAAATGTAAAGATTTTTGAGTGACGTGAAAATGATGAATTTACCCTTGTTCCGGACACAATATCGACGCCGTTTTTAGCATGGTTGAGAGCCTGGACCATGGTTATGAGAGCTGAACGAGCATCCCCTTCTTCGTACACACTAGTTAAATAGTTGTGCATCTCGATCACACCCTAGAAAAGTTTGTTATAATTTAACGTTATAAATTATAATCAATTTAATATATATATACAATGGTAATAATTAGATAGTGCATTACCCTTTGATCAAGTTCTGCAACTTCATTCATGACACCTTTGAACCAATCAAACGAGCCTTGCTCCCTCGTCACCCAATAGAAGTAAGCGTTTGTTGTCCGAAGTGCTTTCTTCCTTTTAGGAGAAGCCTTGTTAAGAGCTGGAGAATCGAAAGAACCCACACTTTGGTCTGAATACCTGCTGAAATCCGAAAGCGAATCCTGAAAAAAAAAAACAAAAAAAAAAAGAAAGAATAAACCCATTTTTCTTTAATGACAATTTTTTTTGTTTGTCAATCAAAAGACGAGACAATAGTGTAAGAAACTTAGTTTGTTGCAATTAGTACACTTGTGTTACATCGAATTGCTGAAAAACTATCGCATGTTATTTTATTGGAAAAAATCCTTACGTGATTTAATTTTTTTTCGCAATTAGTACCACTGTTTAGCGGGTTGCGTGCTAAAAAAAATGAATCATAGGGGGTTTTTTTGCTAGTAAAATAACATAGGGTAGTATTTTAGCAATTCGATATAACAAAAGAGTACTAATTGCAATAAACGAAACCCGTAAGAAATTCTTACAGCCTGCTCCTCCATTTTGAGGATGTTGTTGAGTAAGTCTTTCAAGATGCTGATGAAAGGGGTGGCACCAATTCCAAGACCGACGAGTAAGAGGACATCGTATTTCCTGTAGTCTTGAGCTGGAGCTCCGTATGGTCCGTCTATTAGTAGCTTCGGCAAACTGGATTTTCCGAGGTAAAAGTTTAGGTTATGATGAGAAAATAAATTTAATTATAAAAGTTGTAAGAACATTTTTTGTATGATGATTGGATATTGAAATATTTATTACCTTTTTTTGGTATTTTCGTCGGCTCGGAGTAGGCCGCTCTTCCCACTAACAGGAGGCTCGCATGCCTCGGAGAATACCCTCTTGAGCTCGTGTGTCCAATCTCCTAACTGTCGTATGTGAATGCTGAGGTAATCGTCGTCCGGTGCCGAGGTTATTGAAAATGGATGCCTGGTTATTTGCAATAAAGAGCAATATTAACACAAAAACAAAAAAAAATGAAGTCTAAAAGGCATTATGGATTGTTCTATTGGTTAGCTTTGGGGTGGAAATTGGAACTGAATTTTCGAGATTCCGTTGATTTCGAACTGAAATTTTCGATTTTGAAAAAAAAAATATCATTCCCACTTCAGAAAGTTCTGATTTCCTATTTTACTTCAGAAAATCTCATACCATTTTACTTCCGGAAATATTTTCGAAAATTTCCTATTACTATTCTGAAAATTACACTTATAATAATAATATCATTATATATTCAGAATTTCTGAATTCATTCCTCTGATTCTGATCAGAAACTTTCCGAATCTGGAACAAGTTTTTTCATTCTAATTTCCGAAATTCCAATTTTCGATATGAACGGAATAAGAATTAGTGTTTCACTTCCAAGAGAAATCCGAAAGTGTCAATTCCGATCCGATCCGTCCTATTTCCACCCCTAGTTTTACTATTAGCTAGGTAGAGAAATCGAGTGTGGTTGTTGCACACTTAGTTTGAATTAATATGTTGTGAGACGAGTAAAATTAAATATAAATGAGATTCTTTGTAGTAGACATCGTAATTTACCATTCGAATGGAGAGACAGCTGGGCACTGGACGAACATGTACTGTCCGCTCTTATACTTAAATTGCGGAGGCTTTGACATTTGTAAGGATAGCACATTTCCCGGATAAATCGCAACCTGAAAATGTTATAAGATGGAGAAATTAAATAAAAATAATTAAATCATTAAATCAATTTAACGAACAACCGGATCGTCATAATTCATAATAATGCTCACACCTTCAAGAGCCGAACACTATGGAATCCTGACCGGAAGTATCTCAGGATTCTTTCTCCCGCGTATAAAAGTACAGGGATTGCAATATACATCCATGTCTGAAAGCCAACAGTCGACCAATAATTAGAAATCGAACAACACTTATAATATAAATATATTCACACGCGTATATATAATTGCTTACCGTCATTTTGTACCAGTCGTGAACGAGATAGAGGTTAGTGCCATGGATGATAAGCAAGATGTAGACGAAGGCGAAGAGGTGGTGAGAATACCAGAAAGCGTTGTAGCCGGTTAGCCTGTCTAACGGCTTAGGCAGCTTAATTAGGCTTCGTCTAAACCAACTTGTAGCCAATGTAAAAGCAATTAGCATGAAAATCAGCATCATAATTCCTGTCACGCCCTCGACCCCTTTAACGAGGTCAATGTACTTGGGCTGAATATCACCGAAATCGCGAATCAAGTAAAGGTTGTACTTGGAATCGGATTCATTTGTAAGCCTCGGAAAGTCGCAAGCAAGATGGTTGCCTGCGTGGAGTATGATACCAACCACGATCGCTGCTGCAATGGTCTGCTCGGTTTCAAATTTTAACATGCCACGTGAACAAAAAAAAGGGCAAAAATATCAATGAGAACTCGAATATATTTTAAAAAAATAAGAATAATAATTGACTTTAAGACAAGTATTTACATGCTACTGTAAAACATAAGATTGCCTTCCTTTCTACAGGTTTACTTGGAAAAGAAATGCATAATTAAATAAAAAAATACCATATACTCGATCTCATAGACTAGATACATATAGAATTCTGCGGAAAAGCCGTATTAGATGAAAGATTTATTTCATTTATTAAGTTGAATTGTATTGTTACTTGCCGGGTACATGTTCTACATACACACTAATGTTTGCAAATGCAGTTTTGCTTTGCATGCTCTAATCTAGACTATATTATGACACGATGTCCAAAATAGGGGTGTAAATGAGCCGTGCCGGCTGGACAAAAGCTCGACTCGAACTCGAATTTTTGAGCTCGAGCTCGAGTTTCTGATGAGCCGACTTTGAACACACAGACTCCTGACAGATATGAGCG
>NW_012194820.1:934727-945071 GCF_000504015.1 Erythranthe guttata
AACTTGTGCGCATTTAAATCAAATATATTCGGATCAAGCACTAGGCTGTACTATTAATTGTCGATTCGACATAGTTTATCCGAGTTAGCATACATATACATAAGCTGATAAAAATCAATCTCAGTCAGAACACAAATTACACATTAAACAGAGTATTTTCACAACTGTCAACATCACAATAAAAAAATTGAAAAAAAAAATTAAATACGAAGCTAAATAATTTCACATATGCTAGAAGACGAACAGGCTAGGGTTTCAAAAAAAATGGATGTACCTGAAGATTGTGGAGCTTGATGTAAGCCCAGATCTCTTTGAGCGCCTGAGTACGGGGAATCTCCGACATGCCGCCGAGGAACGCCTGCATTTCCGGCGACACAGGGCGCGGCTTCATTATACCTCTCGGCTCCCGCTTCTTCGTCTCCACAGCCGGCTTCGCCGCCGCTGCCGTAATCCTCACGGGGCGCACGTTAGCGGGGACGAGCTTAACGGCGAAGGGAGACGACGACGACTTCACGAACGACGCCGTTTCTCCTGCAAAGAAACACGAAGTCATGCGCAGAGACACCGCCATTTTTGTTTTTCCTGCAGCAGTGTGCGAGAATCTGTACTGGATTTGTGAGCTGGTTAGTGGATTTTAGAGAGAGAGAGAAGATAGAGAGAGAAGAGTGCTAAATGAGAAGATAAGGAAACAAAGTGTGGCAAAAGGGTTTTTCTGGTGGGCCGGCGAATGAAATTCAAATGGAGACCCGAACCCGCACCCGAACCCGAAACCGGGTGGGTCAAAACTTTTTCCGGGTTAGGTCTTTTCGGCCCACCCAAATCATAATTGGACTATTAGGAAAGCCCGATCTCAACAGTTATCACGTACAAAAATTATCCAGTCCAGTTGTTCCCAAGGTTAATTAATTAGACCAGCTTAGGAAGAGTTAATTATAACTAGTCCTTTACCCGTGCGATGCACGGGGTCGGATTCAAAGCGAAAGTTTTTTATTAAAAAAAAAAACTTTTTTATTAAAAAAACAAAAAGAAAAACCTATGTAATCTACTATCGCATTGAAACAAACCAAATTTAAGTAAATAGGAATATATTCAAGTTCATACAATTTTTCTTTTTCGAAAAAAAACAAAATATGATGGATTTGAAAGATTACTGTGTGCAATTCTTTCAAGCGAGCAAAATACTAAATTATAAATGGGGTTTGTATACATAGTTGATATGCAATTTGAATTGAGAAGTTATAAGAAGAAGTTTAGAGAAACTGATGAAGAGAAGTTACGGGAAAGAAAAAATTGTGAGAAGTTACGGATGCAGTTGGGGAGGAGGTGGGGTACAAACTTGTTTTATCTTTTGCAAAATAGTCCTAGGATTATAAAACAATTATAAAAACTGCCCTAGGGTTTTGAAACCCTAAAGCGCCACGTGTCAATATATTATGCCATGGATTGTCTTTTTATATATATATATAGATTATAATTTAAATGCTTAGGAAGGGTTAGTTATAGTTATAATTTAAATTTTCAAACTTCTTTTTGCTTGATTTAGGGGACATTTATATAATATACTGTTGTGTTTAAAAATAATGGTCGTTCGATAATTTGAAGGGTAAATATAATATTACGAGAAAGGGATTATTTCGTAGTTTAGCTTTACCTGTATGGGTTATGTAATTTACCAAACAATGCAAAAAAAAAAAAAAAATACATATTCACACGTGAATAATGAAACATCGATATAGTTAAATCTCTATAAATTAATAAAGGTGAAATCAGTCAAATTTTATTAATTTTATGAAATATTAATTTAATAATATATTTTTTAGCACCATATACTCTAGCTGCGATTGGGAAAACATATTTAAACATATTATTTAAATGAAATTATTAATTTATCGATTTTCTATTGTCGACACAAGTGCAGGAAATAATACATTTATAAAGAAATTTGAAAAATATATGCGTGTCTTTGTGAGGATTTATGGTACAATGAATATTGTCTGCGTCTCACAATTAATACACAATT
The DNA here is from genome assembly GCF_000504015.1 of Erythranthe guttata. Next base: position 936,748 of record NW_012194820.1, read on the forward strand.
ATTAGTTTATTTACTTCTCTCTGACTTTCTCTACCGACAATTCACACACAAACAAATATATAATAATCTTTTTTTTTTTTTTAAGAAAATCTAAATTATATTAGTAATAGAACTGGTAATTAAGCTGAGCTTAACCGAAGCCCGATGGTTTAATCCAATTATATTTGAACAGATCATAATTATTAGTGAATCGGACATTAATTGAGCTAGTTTAATAAATTTGAAACATTGATGAGCCGAGTTTGAAACTACTATATCTCAAGTGCTCAACCTGAATAAGGTCCGTCCAATTAAATTAATAATTAAATATTTTGGAAACAGGTAATTGAGATTATGAATTTAAATAGTTGGACCGAAATGATTGTACTGAAGCAACTTAATTAATTGATTTTTTTCCATACCCTATGATTCGCACATGTTGGTAAGTTGTGTTTTAATTAAATATGAGATGCTGTAATATTCTTAAAAATACTTGAACTACCACGAGTTTGGTGGGACAAAAATAATAATAGCTAATGCATATGGGGTTACTTGAATTAGTAATCGATAAGAGAGGTCGTTTGAGTAACCTCATAAGTTGTTCAAAAGAACTTATAAGTCATTTTAAAGAATAGGGTAAAAGAATATTATAAATAAGCTGCTGGGGTACGAATAAGATTTGTTTTAAAAGTATTTCTAAACACACTTTTTAATTTAATAAAAATAATTTGAAGTATTAATTCTAAAAATAAGACGTAACAAACTTATTAGCTCTTAAAATAGCGTATCAAACTTGTTACTCGTACACAACAAACTCATCAGATTATTTATACTGAGCATATATTTAACATAACAATTTTATTTTTTAAATTTTGTTCTTTACGATTTTATCATAATAAGGATTAAAAGAAATAAAAAAAAATCTAAAAGTATTTATCTTATTCAAGACTCGCTGCATCTAACATTTTACTTTTCAAAGAAAAATGTTTGACTAGATACATTCAGTGAGTCAACGCGTTGAACAAGACTGAGTCGTCACTGAATCAGTCCCATACATGATTGATTGAACCACCATTCATCATCCATCATCATCAGTTCAGTTAGATTCCCACTTAAATAATAAAAATTATTATTATCTGATCTGATTTAATAACAAAAAAACAGAGCAATTTGAGGGTGCATAGTTATTACGGTATGGGCGTCCACATATTGCATGTATTCCTCTTTTAGAAGGCACTCACTATTCTTCTTTCTTTCCCAAGTCAAATGTGGATAGACAGACAGTTGGGACATGTTTTAAGTTTGGAAATCAGCTTTTAATCTAGTTCCTTCTTTTTATTTAATTTTTTTTATTATATATATTGATAAGGAACGTCAAATTTGATTCGAATTGCAAAATTATTACTTGATTCGGAGAAGAGTTATTTATGGGCATTGGTGGAAATATCGAAAGAAATTATGGAAAAATAAGGGTTTTCTACGAACTCAAATTGTATTTGAATACGAAACAAACTCTATTTCAAGTGAAACGGCGCAAGGAACAAAACTCACGAGCAAAGCTCATGCATGGATCACGTCAAATTTCAGCAATCCAACATCGTTTAGACTCATAAAAGTTCGTTTAATATCAAATCATAGAAAAATCGGATTAATATTCCGTAAATTTGGTTGTTCCCAAAATTACGAGATCTACTAGAATCAGTTTTTGCCGTTTTTGGTAATTTTTAGTATTTTCTTAGTTTAATTAGAGTTTTTCAGTTTTTTTGTATAAATAGCTGCCTTAGGACTTTATTTTGAGAAGAATTTCAAATTTTAATAAAATATTTAGAGTTTTCTCTATTTTTCTGGTGGATTCCGAATGTTATCGTACGTGTTCTATAGGATTAATTCGTAGAAATTAATTCTTTACCGTGCTTCCGTTCTGCGTCATATATATATATATATTAAATTCATATAATCTTGCTAATTAGGGAGTCGTTCTTCGAATCCTAGACATTTACTCCAATAAAAAATATTTGCAAATATCGTAAAAAAACCAATTTTATAAGTTTCATATTGTATTTGCAGGAGCTTTTAGAAATAGATTATAAGCCTTTTTTTTGCTCGTAATATGTGTTTAGATACTTCCATAATCATTTTTTGCTTATAGTCTCTTAAAATAAGTTGTTTTAAGCCGTTAGTTTAAAAGCATCCACGAGCCTGCTTTTTCAAATGAAGTTAATTTTTAAGCGTATTTACAAACATCAACTTCTAGAAATAAGTACTTAACACAAACTTAACTAAGAATCACTTAAAAAGCTTACATATAATCATATTTTCAAAAGTTTTTGCAAACACCACCTCAATCCAGCACTTCAATTTCTTTTTACCAATTTCATATTTAATTAATATCTGCAAAATTATCAATCGAAATTCAAAATTGAATCTTTCGGTTTAATATTCGATAACGAATTTTTGTTATTACCGAAATTTCGAGACGATTTTACTAATAAACTCCTCTTGTTATCCATCCTTCAAGTTTAATATTTCATGGATTTTTTTTAAACAAAAGATGGGGACTAATTAATAATAGAAATTAATGCTTGTACCTGACACAAAATAAGACTAATAAATTAATAATATATACTTTCCCTTATCAATAGGGAACTTTGACCTTTCTTTCCCGCCATAATAACTACTAGGAACCTTCCTCACAAATTGCTGCCATATTTAATTGGATCAATTTGTGTCAAAAATTAAATTTACATAAATGCCTACTTGGGAGTAAATATTAAAAAAAAAAATACTAGTAGCCATATTGTTAAAAATAATACAATTTGTTATTTAAACACGTTTCAGATTTTAAGCTTATTGATCCAAATTTATAAAACAATTACGACTTTTAAAATTGTTTAAAAATTCCACGATTTATGAGAGTTGATACCTAACTCAAACTATCAGAGTAGATGTCTACACATCTCCTATTATCCCAATATGTAACAAAATCTGAATGAAAAAGAAATAATTAAATAAATTCAAAAAAAATATTAAATTTAAAAGTTGTTTTTTCCTTTTCTAAAAAGACTTCAATTTAAACGTTAATATGAAAGAAGAAGAAAAAAATGTGTAAATGTTAATGCACAATAAAATATGAATATAAATATTTCTGTTTTTAGTAATTTAGATTCCATTTGCATTGTAACAAAGATGACATTGTTGTTAGTATAGTATAGAATAGAGAGAGAGAGAGAGAGAGAGAGAGAGAGAGAGAGAGAATAATTAAAGATACGAAAGTCGTGGTTGTGGTGCAATGATGGTGTGGTGAAAAAACACGCTTTTGCCACAAAACGAGGCAGACTCTGCCGAATCCAGATGGTGTTGGTGGGTGTGGGAAACAGCCCAACTTCAACGCTCAGTCAACCAAAGGAATTCTCAAAAAAGATTTATTCCAAAAGTTGCAATGAAAGAAACGCAGCCAGCTGCATAATTAATTAATTATTTATTTATTTAATTTACTAAATAAATTTCAAACTAGTCTCAATGATGCAACATACACCTCATGATGACATCATCAGTCAATAGGAAAAATAAAAGGGGAAACTACAGATAAATCCCTAATCCAAAACTCAAAACACAGATCAGTCCCTAGGTAGTTTCCCCAAGCAATTCAGTCCCTACTCACGCGCCTAACATGCAGATCAGTCCCTAATAAAATGTGCAAATACTAAAATACCCTTTAATTTATATTAATTTTACATAACTTCTTTTCAACTTCCAACGCGCCGTTTGTATTACACGCTCTTTGCCAGTTTATACCCATTTTCAGACCAAGAAGAAACAGAGAAGAAACGAAGAACAAAGAAACGAAGAACAAAGAAACAACAAAGAACGAAGAAATTACGAAGCACGAAGAATCAACAAAACGCAGAAAAATAATAAAGCGAAAGGAAAAATAAAAATAAACAAACTCATTTATAGACAATGGTGAAGCATGGTAAACAACAAGGTTTGATTTTTTTTTTTTTTTTTCATTTTATTGGAAACAGACCCATTTGGGTGTTGCTTGAGCTTGCAAAAGGTTAATTTGTTATAGAATTGCATGATTTTGAACATATCCACTCATGGGTATTATGCCTCGACTTTATTCGGTGTTTCCCCTAATCATTAAATCGGTTCCAATATCTGTTGTTCTGTTGTTTGGGTTTGCAAAGATCATTTATTTGTTGTCGAATTTCATGATTTTGTAATAGTTTTCTCTTGGGTATTATTCTTATGATATGGGAAAGAGGCTTATTGTATTTTTCGTACTGGTTCTATAGTATGTGTCATGCGCAGTAATGGTATTAATAGTGCATTTAGATGTATTGACACAGGGTACTTGAAGTATAATGTTTGGTGGTTCTGTAGTATAAGTCATATGCCACAATAGTATTGCTAGTGCTGTTGAGTGATATTGCTAGTGCATTCGAATAGTATAATGTTTGATTGTAGTGTAGTATGTGTCATATGCAACAATGGTATTGCTAGTGCATTTGGATGGTATTGAACGAAATTACTGGAAGTACTAGTAGTTGAACTTTATAGTACGTTGTATTTGTTATAATTGTAGTTTTATGTGTATGTAATTGCAGGAATTGATGTAAAAGAAGATTGCAGTAAGCTATCAATAGGCTGCAGGTGCTCACCGATCGCTTTTCAAATAGATGAATGTGTTTTTTGTGCCATAAACAATCTGTCCTTTTGTTGTAGAGCTAATAATACTATTGATTAGCTCTACTCGTACTTTTCCATTGTATACATTGTACTATATGTTTCGATGAAATGTACTTACCTTTTGAACACATGGTACTTTATTTTGCGATTAATTAGTTTGTATAAAGAATATAAGCGTACCATAAAAATGAGCAACAAATACTTTCTAGTCTATTCGAAGATACTTTGTCAACACTAGACTTGTACTTACTTGATGAACAAAGCGTACTTCACATGTGTATTCACGAAAAACTTACCATAATCGATGTTGATCGACTCCCACATTGTTCCTATTCATTCTTAATAGTCTTAAACTGAAGAGTTGTGTCTTAAAATGCGATCATATGGATGCATTGGCCCAACAATAATATATAGAGTGTAACAATACTATATGAATGGCAAACATATACTTTATCAGTGAACAAAGCGTACTATAGTCACGAATCACTTGTACTTCACATGTGTATTCATTGTACTTACTTGATGAACAAAGCGTACCATATTTTTTGATGAATTGAATTGTACCAATTTCATTGACGCTTTAATGATCAATAAGTACGGGAGATGCATAAATTATGTTTTAGATGATTATTTTAAGGTAGGTGAGCATTATTGTTGCGTTTGGAATACAAGATCCCATAAATATGTTGAATTTCATACATGATACTCATATACTATACAATATATTCATACAAGTCTATAATGCTCAAGTATAAAACTAATATTTTCCTCAATTGTTACCATAATCGATATTGATCAACTCCCACACTGTCTCCATTCATTCTTAATAGTCTTAAACTGAAGAGTCGTGTCTTAAAATGCGATCATATGGATGCATTGGCCCGGAAATAATATATAGAGTGTAACAATACTATATGAATGACAAACATATACTTTATCAGTGAACAAAGCGTACTATAGTCACGAATCACTTGTACTTCACATGTGCATTCATTGTACTTACTTGATGAACAAAGCGTACCATATTTTTTGATGAATTGAATTGTACCAATTTCATTGACGCTTTAATGATCAATAAGTACGGGAGATGCATAAATTATGTTTTAGATGATTATTTTAAGGTAGGTGAGCATTATTGTTGCGTTTGGAATACAAGATCCCATAAATATGTTGAATTTTATACATGATACTCATATACTATACAATATATTCATACAAGTCTATAATGCTCAAGTATAAAACTAATATTTTCCTCAATTGTTACCATAATCGATATTGATCAACTCCCACACTGTCTCCATTCATTCTTAATAGTCTTAAACTGAAGAGTTGTGTCTTCAAATGCGATCATATGGATGCATTGGCCCGACAATAATATATAGAGTGTAACCAATACTATATGAATGACAAACATATACTTTATCAGTGAACAAAGCGTACTATAGTCACGAATCACTTGTACTTCACATGTGTACAAAACGTACTATATTCACGAATAACCCTAACTTTACCAGCTTATACATTGTACTCATGTTCACTAATAAAACAACAGTACATATGTTTTACATAGCATGTAGACTGCAAATATTACTAGATTCAACACTATCAAACTATGAACTACTCCACCTTCAGAATTGCAATTCTTCACTTCACTTTCTCGATGGACTTGGTTCATCGACGCACTTGTAGCTTCATTTTCTTCACGATTTGAGTTGGAAAAAGTTTGCCCAACTTCAAATGGTTCACACCAATGGGAGTAACCATGGTGTGGGCAACAGTAAAACCCGAACTGCACTTGTGAATGAATTCTTTTTGTCTTTCTACGTCCTGGTCGAGTTCTCAATCAGCTGCATTAACAAAGACATCGGGCGGAGCATTACACACATCGTACAAGTCAAAGTCCTCATCAAACGAGGGAATTGGGTTAATCGTGAATTGATATACCTGCTTGTACGTATCCGAATAATGGTTACGTACTGTCTTCCCCATTATATTATACTATGTTTTCCCACCAACAGTACCAAATTTACCTATCACCCATACTATTCAGATGAAGGTTACGTACTATCTTCCCCATTATATGATACTATGTTTTCCCACCAACAGTACCAAATTTACCAATCACGCATACTATACGAACAACGATTACGTACTGTAAGTACCATACGTCCATACCATATTTATATTAGCATGATACTATTACGTGCCATATTTTATACTATGTATCACAATAATTAACGACCATAAAGAAATGCATTTCAGCAGTACAGAAAAATATGGAGACCTACCAGCCATCGGTGCGAACCCTCTTTCCACGCGAATTAGCTTCATCTTTGCGGATCACGACAATGTCGACCACACTCATCTTCATTATCAGATGCTTATATCGACAACTTCCAAGAATCACAGTGGGTACATCATTAGATACATCATTTGTAGCCATTGTGGGGTGGGTGGGTTTTACAATGATATTTTCTTTGGAAAAAGAGGAAACCAGAGGAGAGAAAGAGAGAAGAAATAGAGAAGAAAGAGAGCAGATAGAAATGAAGAAAGAGAAGAAAGAAAGAGAAGATGAAGAGAGAGAAAATGAAGAGAGAGAAAATGAGGAGAGAGAAAAGGGTGAGAGTGAAAAAGAAGAGAGAGAATATAATAAAATATATAAAATTCACATTAGGGACTGATATGCATGTCAGACGCGTGAATAGGGACTGAATTGCTTAGGGAAACTACCTAGGGACTGATCTGTGTTTTGAGTTTTGGATTAGGGATTATCTGTAGTTTCCCCATATTAGTATTAGTATTAGTATTAGTATTAGTATTAGTATTAGTATTAGTATTAGTATTAGTATTAGTATTAGTATTAGTATTAGTATTAGTATTAGTATTAGTATTAGTATTAGTATTAGTATTAGTATTAGTATTAGTATTAGTATTAGTATTAGTATTAGTATTAGTATTAGTATTAGTATTAGTATTAGTATTAGTATTAGTATTAGTATTAGTATTAGTATTAGTACAAATATTAGTATTAACACAAGTATAAGTATCCGTATAAATATTATTATCGGTATCAGTATAAGTATCAGTATCATTATCAGTATCCAGTATCAGTATCAGTATCAGTCCCCCAATATGTATCAGTACCAGTATCAGTATCAGTATCAGTACCACAATATGTATCAGTACCAGTATCAGTATCATTATTAGTTTCGGTATCAATATCGGTATCAGTGCAGTATCAATATAAGTATCAGTATCATTATCAGTATCAGTATCAATATCAGTATCAGTATCAGTATCAGTATCGGTATCGGTATCATTATCAGTATTAGTATCAATATCAGTATCGGTATCAGTATCAGTATCAGTATCAGTATCAGTATCGGTATCGGTATCGGTATCATTATCAATATTAGTATCAATATCGGTATCGGTATCAGTATCAGTATCAGTATCTGTATATGTATTATGTATCATTAGCATTAGATCAGTAGCATTAAAATTAGTTTTAGCATAGTATTAGTATCAATAATAGTATTAATGTTACTATTTGTAATAGTATTAGTATTAGTATTAATATTAGTATTAATATCTGTATAAGTATCCTTATCAATATTAGTATCGATATCAGTACATGTATCAGTATAAATATC
>NW_012194820.1:945453-988822 GCF_000504015.1 Erythranthe guttata
GTATCAGTATCAGTATTTGTATCAATATCAGTAAGTATTAGTAGTAGTATTAGTAGTAGTATTAGTTTAGTATCAGTATCAGTATCAGTATCAGTATCAGTATTAATATTAATATTAGTTTTAGTATCAGTATTAGTATTTGTATTAGAATTAGTATCAGTATAAGTACCCGTAGTACGAGTGATCAATATTAGTATTAGTACCAATATTAATATCAGTATTACTATTATTATTACTATCAATACTAGCATTTTTTCCCCGTGTGATGCACGGGATATTATTTCAAAAGTTAAAAAAATAATCAATTTAATGCATAATAAGAAAATATAGTATACTAATATAGTAAAATTTAATAATATAGTATTATTCATATTTTATTTAACATTAGTTTCATTAGTTTTTTTTTTTTTTTTAATCTGACATATTAAGATTTATAATCCAAATATGTAGATCGAATTTCTATGTTTATTTCTTAAGATTTGAGATATATTGGTGAAAAATAGGAGATTAATAATTGTTGAAAATTATAGTTAGAAAAATTAGTAAATATTAAAAATAAATAGTTACAAAAGTACCGTTAGATAGGATTCTTCGGGATTTAGTTTCAAATTTGATAATTGTTAAAAATTAGTTAGAAATTAGTAGAGAAAAAAATATTAAAAATATTTAATTACAGAAAATACCATTAGGGTTTTTTAGGGTTGCCCAGCGTTTCTTTCTTTTATACATAAGATTAGTATTATTATTAGTATTAGTATTAGTATTAGTATTAGTATTAGTATTAGTATTAGTATTAGTATTAGTATTAGTATTAGTATTAGTATTAGTATTAGTATTAGTATTAGTATTAGTATTAGTATTAGTATTAGTATTAGTATTAGTATTAGTATTAGTATTAGTATTAGTATTAGTATTAGTATTAGTATTAGTATTAGTATTAGTATTAGTATTAGTATCATTATTAGTATCATTATTAGTATCAATATTGATATCAGTATTGGTATTATTATTGGTATTGGCGTATACATTTTATCTCTTTTGCAATATTTATAAGTTGTGTTGTTGTTTGATTAATGTGCATCACTAATTGAATGTTGTTAGTGATAAACTTGCAAGTTATTTGAATATCTGTTGTGTTACCTCCATGCTACTGTGTTTGTTGTTAAGTTAGTTATTTTGTAGAGGATTCACATGGTGTAGTAGATTGCATTCTATGAAATAGATTTATACCATATTTTTAAATTATTTCACTTAATCTTCATATCGTGCTTTGCGCCATTCGCGTATTTTTCTTTGTAATATTTAATTGAATTTCAAATGTTACAACTCTGAATTAAGAGATAATTTTTTTATTTCCTTCCATTTTGTTTTACTTAAATTGGTGTTGTTATAAAGAGATAATCGTTTAAATGTTATTATTTTTCTCATTTTGAAACTGATATCCGTGCAACGCACGGGTGAAGTACTAGTAAAAATAAAAAACGAATTGTAATTTAAAGAAGTAGGTGAGTTGGGTTTCTAGAAGATCTTAATTTGTTTGCATGGGCTCCACACTCGAAGCTTCTAAAACCCTCCCTAGGTCAAGTTCCACCAAAAAAATAAAAATGAATTAATTTGTAGTTTATACTCATGACTCATGAGTCAACGTTCTAATGGCTGAAACTAATTGTTGACCATTGTAATATGTGACTAATTGATGATAAGGTACTTTCGTACTCCGACCGGTTACTCAGCTTTTAGAAAAATGACTTTTTACTATGAATTTTTTTTGCTACGGTAAAAAGTTATAAGAAAAGATTTTTTTTTACTGTGGGGCAATCTTGGAGTCGTATGAAAATGTTAGGATTTACCGTAGGAAAAAAATATTTGCTATGGTCATTTACCATAGTAAAGTTTTTGTCACGCCCGTATATACTACGGGGCAAATTTGTAGCAAATCCCTTTTTACGACGAATTTAGTACATTTTGCTACGATTTATTGTCGTAGTGAAAAGTCATTTTTCTACTAGTGATTTTTCACTTGTTGGCACAAGTTTTAACATTAATCTCAATAAATATGTCTTGATTTTAGAAAAATAAATATTGATATACCAAAATACCTTTGTTTATTAATTAATGCAGAAAGAATGTTGGAGGCTTAATTACGGTATAATTGGAAAATATGGAATTAATGCAGCGTTGAAATTGTAACTTGACAGATACTATGAAAGTATGAAACAAAAGAAATTCTCAAAAAAAACAAATATTATGGAACGAATGCTGTACTTTTATTCTCTAGTTTCTGGTGTTATTTACAAGAAAGGAGCATAATATTTCACTCAAAATTAAGTTACATGCGTAATTTTTTTTTTTTTATAAATTACTATAAACTCGAATTTGTAGATTTTTATAGATTAAGCAAAATATATCTTAATTTATGTTACCATTTTAATTGAAGTTATATAATACGTAGTTATTTATATATATTTAACCAAATTGACTCACAAATAACCAATCTTCCAATTTTCTTAAGTGAATATTGGCCTATAAAAAAATTTCTTCCCCACATAAAAATCTCATCTACTTCATATAGATGGTTTTGTAGATATTACACTCGGTGAAATACATTAGATTATTTCACACCATTGATTTATACATAAATAATAACACATATACATATGTGTATGTCTCCTTAATAAATATTTATATAAATCTACGGTGTATAATCAGTCAATGCGTGATTCATCAGGTGTTGCATCTCATAGACATAATGTAAACTTATACATGTCATGTTAAAATAAGAGATTGCTCTCCATGGGATTGATTGTCATTAGTGCATAATTAGTTGATCTAATTAAGAATTTAAGACTTCCACGCAAAGCTAACAAATATTCTCCATTAGAAAACGTTGATCTCCATTAAATAATTAATTATACACTTGGAAAATGAGGAGTGGGAAAATTCGTTGTAACAATCATTTTCTCACTAATAAGAGTGAAGAACATTTACACCATATATATAGCTCAAACAGTGGGCCGGGCCGGGTGGTCGTTTTATCAAATGGGTTAATTGACTAATTAATTATGTCCTACTTATAGAGGTCCTAATCACGTATTTGAAAATTGAAACTTCTTGAAATGTCCACCTAAAATAAGTGTAAGGTCGTGTTTGCAAAAGCTTCTTTAAAAGTAGACGTTAGTGATTCTGAGGTGGTGTTTGCAAACAGTTATTTAAAAGCAGAAGTTAGTGAATGTGAGTTAAGTCAGTTTTAAGTGCTTATTTCTAAAAGTTGGGGGTGTTTGCAATTATTCCGTGAAATGAACTTAAATAGAAAAGGCAGGGTTAGGGGTTCTTTTAAAAAAAACACCTAAAAGCAGATTATTTTAAGAGAGGCAAAAACAAAAGTTGATTTTGCAAACACCGGAAAACAGATTATGAGCAAAAAAAAGCTCATAATCACTTTCAAAAAGCTTTTGCAAACACCACCTGAGTTAAGTTGCAATTAAATGAGTATTTCTAAACGTTAGGGGTGGAAAATCAATTTAAAGAGAAAAATCATGTACATTTGATTATTTTAAAATTATAGCTTAAAACAACTTATTTTAAGAGAAGTAATAGCAATTTTTTTTTTTTTCAAACACCTAAAAACATATTATATGCAGAGAAAAACGGATAATTTATTTCTAAAAACTTCTGCAAACACCATATAAATAGTTGTAATTGGAGTCAAGAGAGTAAAAGAAAAGTTTTGCAAACACCACCTAAAATCAAGGAGGTCAGATAAGAATATATTCAATTCGAACACACTCGACTACTTGATTTTTTATTTTATTTTTTATCGTGAAAAATAATGAAGTTATTGTAGTGTTTTGGATCCCAATAAACACCGAAATAAAAGCGTACAAGTAATATATATATAATAGGGTAATTGAGATGCTGCATCTGATGGAATACCGATCAATTTTTGACGGTCGAAGTGAGAGAGAGAGAATCAGAAAGATTCACGAACACATACATAAAATTGAATTTATAATTAAATCAATCATTTCATAGTGAACGTCATACGTGACCAAATTCCACTAGCTAAAAAAATGCCACCCTTAATAATAAATATAATTAAAAGATTGGGATATTGATACAAAAAGTCAATGCATTTATTAATTAATCAAAAGTATGGTGGATTAGTTTAATTAATGACTCAAAAGAAAATGATTGAACCATTGCAATATTAAATTGAGGTTTCAATTTATACGCATAATCTATTATTAAAAAAATAATTTGAAAGAGGGAAAAATTAAAGTAAGATAGATAGCATGAAGTAGAGACATGTGGTTTATTGAGACATACCTCACAATTTAAATTTAATGGCAGACACTACATGCTTTATTCCATTACAAGGACACTGTGCCAAACCCCAATTCAAAAAATAAAATAATAAATAAGTAAAATAATTAAAATAAAAGAAAAGAAAAGAAAAGGACCATTGAAATTGATGGGAGAAAAATAACATGAAAAAAAAAAAATCACCCAGAGGCGGGAATAATAGTTTGTTCTCGATAACTGAAATGATAAATGCAGAACGAATTTTAGTATATACAGAAATCTTAACATTTGTGTTGTTCAATCATGTTATCTATCGGATTTTATAAAATGTGTTAGTTTTTTTTATTTTAGTTGATATGTTGGAATGTTTAATACATAAGAATGTTTACGAGGTGCAAATTAATTGAAGTGGATGGTTAATATTTAAAATTAAAAAAAATTAAAAAAAAAAATGTACTTCTACTGAAACAGATGTATCAACATAACACAAAAAAATACAAACAATCTATCATTGATCTCCATCTGAATTAAGATTAAATTAATCAGATGTTTGGTTTTCTAATCCTATTAGCTTGGATTATTTAATCCTTTTCTTTTTGGGCCTGTGAAACGGGCTTTGTGCCAAACCCAATTCAGCGACAACTTCAGTGGGCCTCCTTCGTCTAATTAAATTAACAGATTTTACTAAATTTGTGGTGTTTAATAAAGTAAATATGATTTATTTTTAAAAAATATTTGCAAATATATATATATTTTACACGGTAAATTAATTTACACGGTATAGAAAGTGTGACTTATCCGAATTTTCCTTACGGACAAACTCCACAGCAAGTTACAGGTAAACCTGTAGAAATTAATACAGTATGGACTATTAATTTAGCGAAATATTAAACTATCGAGCTAATAATTCAGAATACTTTTACAGAATCGGGACCAGAAGAAATAATTATTTAAACAAGGCTATTAATTTATCGAGGTTCTACTGTAGGTGTCTCGCAATTAATCGACGAAATTCGAGTAATAAAAATATATAATTCGGATCTCAATCAGTGTATAAGAGACCAATATATACTTGCATTGTCTTTGACCACCCAATAAGCATGAAGAGAAAAATACAGTCAGACCAAAATCAAACTCAGGTTGGCAAAAATCAGCAAATACCCTATAAATGTATACAATACATACATAATTGATCTTGTGTTATTGTCCTTGTGTCCAAATTGAGGTATTAAGGGAATAATATCTTGATGTAATACATTATAATTAGATAGCCTAAATTCATATTTAATATGGGCCTACGTGTCTATGCAAGAATTGCACAAGAGTTTTAGCATAAAGGTCCCTTTTTTCTCTTTATTACATATAGTTAAAGATTTGACTAATTATGGGAAAGTATCTTTCTTTTGTGATTCTTGGGTTGGCATTTACATACACACATCTGTGTTGTATACATGTGTGCACCGGGTAAACTTCGTTTTCACGAATAATCTGTAGTGTTTGAGATGTGTAGCATGTAAACTCATGTGAGAGTCGCTTGTTCAATGTTTGAACCAAATTTGACGAAAAAAATCGCAAACTTGAGATAGTAAGGCGCAAATTAAGGATGACAACATGTAGGTTATGGGGCCGGTTTGTCTAAACTCAAGATCTGACCCATGAAAATATATATAAAATCCAGACCACCCCCTCCCGTTTAATTATACGGGGTCGGCTTGAATAAGAACTGCAACCCCACTAGAATCATCCGATTATAGAAACTAAAATCCATTACCTGACTCAAAACCCTTTAGCTTACCCAAACCCGCTCCAAAATGGTCTGTTCTGGGTCCGAGACTCGATAAATTCGTATCCATCGCCATCCCTAGTGCAAATTGAGATATAGTTTGGAGAGCAATGTGATATTTACTCCTTAAATATTGATTAGCACCCAAAGTACACACTTGCAAAGCACCATTTAAATGATTCCCTATAGATGTTTGACCACACGTCATCTAATATTAGGTAAACTAGTACTTTCAAAATCTTGACATAATGCCTAATGGGGATGATTTAATTGGTTGACTAAGAAAAACGCAAATGTCTAATGGAATCGAGTACGATTAGTTCTTCTTGTCATTGCACAAAGCTCAATTAGTGCGATTTACACTTCTCGTGAAGTTTACGATCGAGTCATCGCTCGAAAAAACAAAATTTACTCATTGCACGTATATAAGCGTTTGCAGGCTCCGATCGAAAAAAATAATAATAATCAAAGCATGCATGAAAACACACAACTTGCTTAAATCTAATTTGACCGAACCTAATTAACTACTTAAATGAGATGGTTAATCGACGTAATTTTATAAAACGATGAATATTCTCCTCGAATTATACGCTAATTACAAAAATATAATTTAATTACAAATTGATCAATATTATTCTTCTTAAACTATATGTTAATTATGAATATAAATATATTATTCGCTTATCATAATAATTCATCTCAATATCTAACTAGAATTTCCAGATCAAGTGCACATGCTGGCCTAAAAACAGTAGAAAAAGCATATTAGACGAAAGCGCGTGCGTGTACGTACATTATTTACATTTTCCACCTTAGCTTATAAATATCTCAGACAACCTTAATTCATAAATAAAGTGTTATAAAATATCCTAGACCTTCATAATAAAATGACAAAAAAATAATAATTTGACGACGAAAAAAAAAAAGAGTTCGATAGCAGAATGAATTTCCTCTTCAAATCAAAATCAAGAACGGTCCACAATTTTCATGATCACGATCAAGAAAATGGTAACGAAGCGTTCGTTTCTCTAACAGTTTGGAGAAAATCACTTCTTCTCAGTTGCAACGGATTCACCGTTATTGGCTCTAACGGCAGTTTAGCTTATCGGGTCGACAACTACTCGGGTCGACCCAACCCGGTTGTCCTTATGGACGGGTCGGGCAATCCCATTTTCACAATCCGTCGTCGCCAGGTATATATAATATATTAAATATATTGCAAGAATTTGTTTTATTTGTGTTCATGATTTATTTTATTAATTTGTTATGATGATTAATTTAATTTGCAGAGGGGGCTGAGGCTAATGAACAATTACTACTGGCTTATCTATGAAGGAGAAGTTACTAAATACTGTAAAAACAATAATAATTATTCACGCATCGTCAGATCACACGAAAAACGCAATGTGCTTGCACATGTTTATAGTGATAATAGGCAACATAAATACGTGGTCGAAGGGTCGTACACGACTCGATCGTGCAAGATTTTCGACGAGTCGAGAAATGTTGTCGGAGAGATAAAGAGGAAAGATGCCACGGGAGAAGGTGTTTCGTATGGTTTAGAGGTTTTTAATTTGTTAGTTAAGCCGGGATTTGAATCCGGATTCGCCATGGCTATTGTGTTAGTACTTGATCAGATGTTTTCTTGATACATTTCTCAATCAGATTCATGATGTTTTGCTTTTGAAAATCGAAATGAAATTCCGATTTTTTTTATACACAATTGTCGTATAATTAAATATATTGAGGCCTCGTTTGCTTATCTATATCGGATTACATTTCATTAGGTGGAGATTAGATTACTTATTCAGCTATAAGGTTTTACTGACTAAATAGTAGGGGCTAATAACATGTCCGGTTGGCAAGATTCACACATTTTCAAACTCGCTACTAAAATCAAAGCCGGTTATTAAATGCTACTATTTCATTGAATTAGTAGCACCCCCAGATTAAATTAATAGGGGGTGACTAAAAAGGAAAAATACAATTTTATCCTTAAAATCATATCTTATTATTGTAAACCAAGTGGTTTTATAGACAATTCATATATAATTACCGATTTCAACAAATTTAATAGAAAATCTGATCTAAGAAACCAAACATGCTACTAACTAAATAATTAATTAGTCCGAAGGGAGTTAATACAATCTCATGTAATCCAATCTAATCCAATATAGGTAACCGAACAAGCCCTAAGAGGTTTGATTCGTTAGATTAAATCTTGTACTAAATTTGTTAAATTATGATATTAAATGTGAATTGTCTAAAAGTTTTTAATTAACAAAAAATAAGATATTGTTTGAAAGATAAAATTGTCTTTTCCTTTTTTAACCACCTCCTAAAAAATTAATTGCAGTGGATGGGCTAGTAATTTAACCAAATAATAACATTTAATTACATATTTTAAATGTAATAGCGGGCTTTACTAAACACGAATCTTATCAATCCAACATCTTAGTAAACCCTACTATTTAGTTAATTGAGCTTAATAACACTAAGGGCTCGTTCGGTTACCGCTATAAGGTTCTACTGACTAAATAGTAGGGGCTAATAACATGTTCGGTTGGTAAGATTCACACTTTTTCAAACCCGCTACTAAAATTAAAGCCCGCTATTAAATGCTACTATTTCATTAAATTAGTAGCACCCCTCCCCCTAAGATTAATTTAATAGGGGGTGACTAAAAAGAAAAAATACAATTTTATCCTTAAAATCATATTTTATTATTGTAAACTAAGTGGTTTTATAGACAATTCATATATAATAACCGATTTTAACAAATTTAATAGAAAATCTAATCTAAGAAACCGAACATGCTACTAACTAAATAATTAATTAGTCAGTAGGGAGTTAATCCAATCTCATGTAATCCAATCTAATCCAATATCGGTAACCGAACGAGCCCTAAGCAAACAAGGCATGAGACAATTAAAATCATCATTGTCTACGGTTGTTGATTAACAAGCCAAACGACGTGTTGTTTGAAACTGATTCAGAAGGAGCATTTTAGTTAATAAAGTTTAATAGCACTAAAGCAAACGAGGCATGAGACAATTAAAAGCGTTATTAAATTATCGGTATACGGTTGTTTATTAATAAGGCAAACAAACAACGTGCTATTTAAAATTGTCTCAAAATGGGCATTTTAGGTACTTCAAATGATCCAGAGAGCTAAAATTCAAGGAAAATGTGAGTGTTACTAATCTCCTTGACAATTATTATATTACTTCTCTAATTAGTTCTCTAATGAGGGTCCATCAATTAATCGCTATAATTTAACATATCGATTTTTTGAAATTCCAATTTGCGCTTTTCCGATGTCATCACTCTCGATTTGTTGATCCTCCCAGACAAATCCCTTCCGAGTTTACAACCGGCGGTCTGTCGCCGGTTCAGAAATTGGTTAGCCGATGAAGTGTAAGTCGCTGGCCTGCATATGGTCGCGCTCGCCACCGGTTCACCGAGTCACCGCCGTCGCCGCACTCAACGAACCGCCCACTCTCTACACCGGCGGATCCGATGGCTCCATCATCTGGTGGAACCTTGTTTCCTCTCCCGGAAAATCGGTAATACTAGTTCCACTGATTCCTCTAACCTGTTATACTAATAATTCCACAAGGAAAATTGTCAAATCAGCTTTTCCATTTACTCGTACATACATTTCTTTCTCATTTGATTATATGAATGCGCTTAGTTTCTATATCACTGACTTAATTTATAGTGTTCTCGGTTCCGTAAGATTTAACATGTATAATATTGCCGAAGTTTATGCAATTTTTACTTCAATTGCGTTTGATCTCAATTGAATGTGTTTTGGCTGTTGATTTAAATACGTTTGGCTTATCAGTAGACATGTAATGGTGAGAATGTGCTTTTCTTTTCTCTTCTCCCATTTAGGATATGTAGTCGAGTGGAGGTTTATTCTATGCTATATCTAGTGAATTTCACTGTAAGATCTCACCATAAAGAACTGCCGATTTTGTGTGATTGTATGGGGACGAATGGTGTAAAATAGCCCCATGTATTATGAAATTGAAGCTTTGAAATGAAATGAAACGTTCTTCCATCCATTATGTATCTCTTTGTATGACTGGTTTAGCCTTTCAGATAGTTGTTGGATGTTGATTAAGTAATAGGATCTATGTGGAATAATTCATGCTAATCAGCTTAGTGATACAATTAGAGGGTTTAGGTGTTTAGTTTAAACTTAACATGTCCAAATCATGGGGGTGAATTACTGTTCTCTCGAATGAAACTTTTGTCATTTCTACACATTAGCCTCCATGTTGAAGCTGCAGAAATTTACTAAGACTAGCAATCTTTAGAATATTTTGAGATCATGAACCATAGATTCTTTATTTCAAACACTTGCAAACCAAACAGGGCTTTGAAGTACTTAAATATATGTACTCAACTGTCATTTTACTTTTGTGCTTCAGTGACCAGTGAACACAGTTTTTATATCATTATTAAAATGCATGTTTGTTGATCAGGAAATGAAACCTGTTGCACTGTTATGTGGTCATGCTGCCCCAATAGCTGATCTCGGGATTTGCTTTCCCGTAGAGGCATCTGAAAATGGAAAGTTGACTAGTTCGAGTAATACGCTATCATATCCTAGTTCAAATAACTGTGGCGCACTAATAAGTGCTTGCAGTGACGGTGTATTATGTGTTTGGAGCAGAGCAAGTGGTCACTGTAGGCGAAGAAGGAAACTTCCTCCTTGGGCAGGGAGTCCATTCATGATTAGGCCAGTGGGAGACAATGCTAGATATGTATGTATTACCTGTTATTTTGTTAACCAAGACCATCAATCACCTTATTTTCTAGAAGGAAACGAGTCTTCAGTTGACAGAGAATTTCAAAACCCCAATCCTTCAAAGTGTACAGTCATAATCATTGACTCGTTTGATCTTTCAATAGTACAAAGTGTGCTCCATGGGAACGTGCCTATTGGACCTTTGCTTTCCATGGCTGTAGTTTTGCCTTCGGAAGACATGGAGAAGCAGTCGGTAATTGTTATCGATTTATTTGGTAAGGTAATATATTTACCAGTAGTGAAGGACCCTGACCAAAAAGGTCAAAATGCGCCTCTTCTATCAAAGAATTTCTCTACTTTAGAAGTGATGGACTGGGAGGATGGCACCATAGAGAAGGGGTCTCTAGTGGCCTTTTCAAAGTGTGGTTATGTTCTGGCCCTTGTTCATAGGACACATTGCACATTTAGGCAGGCGGAAACTGGAACTATTTTTGGCAAGATATCTTTTTTGAATCATCAACTGTGTTTTGAAGACAAGTTAAACGTAATAGGTGGTATATTCCTAGGAGATGATACTAGTATCTCAAATAATGATTTTGTGAAAGAATTTGTAGCATGGAATAATAGAGGTGCAGCTGTTATATACAGGATATCATATTCGGGCAGTGTATTCAAGTCTGATCCTCTATCTGTCATCCCAGCTGTACTGTATCCTTCTGACACGAGACTGTCTTTTTCTTTCATACCCTTAACCAAGTATCTGCTTCGTGTTGAGTCAATTTGCTTTCATGTCAAGGAACATGAGTTCTGGAGACCTCATGTTACTATCTGGCTTTTGCCTCAGCAAAACAATGAATGTGGGGAGCTCCATTTAGAGTGTGCAATGTTTGGGGAGGGTAATCTTTTCGATGATTGGGCTATGGATTCTTCTTCGTCTAATACTAACCATGGTATTGTCGAAGAAGACACAGATGGTAAGCACTCGAGTAGTTCCAGATATGCTACTTATGGAGGAGGTCAACTAGTATCTTCGTCAATGGTTATATCTGAAAACCATCTAGCACCTTCGGCCATTGTTTATGGATTCTTCAACGGTGATATTGAAATCATTAGATTTCACATGTTCTTCACTGCACTGGATTCACTTATAGAAAGTGTGCCTCAGGAAGCAGATTCACAAGGACAGAAGCAACATCTCTCAGGGCATAAAAGTGCAGTGCTATGTTTAGCTTCACATCAAATGGTGAGCAAGTCTGGAGGAAGTAGTTTAAATCACGTTTTGTTGTCAGGCAGTACGGATTGCACAGTACGCCTGTGGGATCTCGACTCTGGTAATCTCATTATGGTGTTGCATCAACATGTAGCTCCAGTTCGTCAAATAGTTCTTCCTCCATGTCAAAGTGAATACCCATGGAATGATTGCTTTCTAACTGTTGGGGATGACTCATGTGTCGCCCTAGTTTCACTTCAGACTTTGAAGGTGGAGAGATTGTTTCCTGGGCACCTGTACTTTCCTGCAAAAGTCCTGTGGGATGGTGTAAGAAATTATGTTGCATGTCTGTGTCCAAACCGTTCAGACAAAGCTGATGCGCTCGACATTTTATACATTTGGGATGTAAAGACAGGTGCTCGTGAGCGGGTTCTTCGTGGAGATGCTGCGCATTCCATGTTTGATCATTTTCATAAAGCTATCAATGAAAGTCTTCTGTCTGGCAATTTGATGAACGGAAATACTTCAGCTTCGTCTTTGGTATTTCCAGTGATCGAGCCAACAAATTCCAAAGTTCCGGGCAAGGGGATTTATCCTCAAAATACGGCGAGTAAAATTGAACCAAAGACACCTGAATCATCGAATTCTGTAAAAGGCACTGGTGCAAAATCAGGTGGGCTCACATCGGTGTTCTTCCAAAGTGACAAGCACCCAATCAAAAGTTCTTGTCCTTTTCCTGGAGTTTCAACCTTGTGTTTCGATCTCACTTCCTTGATATCACTTTGTTCTACGAATGAATTATTCGAAGGCGGTAGTCACATTGGAGAAAAAGATCATGGTAATGGAGCTGGAACTAGCACACCAAAAGATGATGTGCACAAGAGGGCAAATGCTTCTTTGGAGGAACTGGGTTCAGAGATGTCTAGCCCAAATAATGTAACTGGGAAAAGCGGTTCTGTTTCAGATGAATCCACTGTTGTATCATTAGAACATCATGAATGGGTGCGCTCACTTGAAGGATGCCTACTTCAATTCAGTTTGTCGTTGCTGCACTTGTGGAATGTCGACGAGGAGCTTGATAACTTGCTAACAACTGAAATGAAGCTTAAACGGCCCAATTCTTTTATTGTGTCTTCTGGCATATTGGGGGATAGGGGTTCAATGACACTGACATTTCCAGGTCCTAATTCAACTCTGGAGGTACTTCAGTGAACAAATCGAATTTGATTACTCGTCCCTGACTCACTTTTTATCTAATGGTGTTAATATGTTTATATGGCAGTTGTGGAAATCTTCATCTGAGTATTCTGCCTTGAGATCATTAACAATGGTGTCCCTTGCCCAGCATTTGATCAGCTTATCTCATTCTTGTTCATCAGCCAGTGGGTAAGACAGTTTGAATACTATAACAAACATGTGTTAAATAACATTATTTTTTTAGTTATTATTTTTTCTTCTGAAAATGATTTATCAGCTGTTTACTTTACCAATATTTTCTTTAAAGTTATATAACTCTCACACATTATAGGGAATTGGCACCTCAATGCATGTTATTTTGTGGTGAGCTGATACAGTATGTACGGATGCTTACTCAAGCATCATTTGTTATTAAAGATTCATGCAGAGTAACATAATGCATGTGGATTTCTATTTACCAATTCCAGGGTCATTAATATAAAGTCTCTCCCTCCTGCAGTGCTTTAGCAGCATTTTATACACGGAGATTTGCTGAGAAAGTTTCGGATATAAAACCTCCTCAGCTCCAGGTAATTGTAATCAGTAAGTGAGTGGATTTCGCCACCTGACATGTTTGTAGCTTGATGACTAAAAACAACTGTATTTATGTTATATTTTCCTTTTTCTTGTCAATAAAAATGACGATCCATCAAACTGAGCTGTTCTCGAATTTTGGGAGTTATAAGCTATCTGAACTGTTGATTATGGTACTGATCCTTAGAATAAAAAATGATTGCTGAAGAGAAAAATCGTTCTTGATTGTTTAACACATTGTTTGCAGTACTCAAATTAAAAGCCATTCACTGTGTTTAGCACATTGTTTTCTAGAAGCTTGTATATGCTACAAAAATATAAGATTATGTTTAGGTTTGTTTTCTGACTAGTTTAACTTTTATGTTTATTAGTAACTTTACATGCTTCTGCTTGGTGTAAATATTTTATGAAACCTGGGAGATGATACTAAATTCTGTGGTGCAATACATTTTTGTTTTACAGCTCTTGGTAAGCTTTTGGCAGGACGATTTTGAACATGTGAAAATGGCTGCTCGTTCTTTGTTTCACTGTGCTGCTTCGCGGGCTATTCCCCTTCCACTATTCAGTACAAAAGGCAATCAACGTGTAAATTCTCAAATATATCCTCACGAAGTATCAGAGAAAGAGCATGACAGTACAACTGCAGTACATCCTTCATATGATGGAAAAACAGAAACTGAAGGGGACTTTGTCGAGGAAGAAGCAGAAATAACATCATGGCTGGAATCATATGAAGTGCATGACTGGATTTCATGTGTCGGGGGAACAACTCAGGATGCAATGACTTCTCAAATAGTTGTTGCTGCTGCATTGGCTGTCTGGTACCCTAGCCTTGTCAAACCAAGACTTTCCATGATGGTGGTCCATCCCTTGGTTAAATTGGTCATGTCCATAAATGAAAAATATAGTGCTGCAGCATCAGAGATTTTAGCTGAAGGTATGGAGAGTACGTGGAAGGCTTGCATTGGTTCTGAAATACCTCGCCTGATAGGGGACATATTTTTCCAAGTGGAGTGTGTCAGTGGTGCATCGGCTAATGCATCTTCACAACATTCTGCTGCATCTGTTAAAATTCGAGAGACTTTAGTTGGGATTCTTCTTCCAAGCTTAGGAATGGCCGACATACCTGGATATCTGCATGTAATTGAAAGCCAAATCTGGTCTACTGCATCTGATTCACCTGTACACGTGGTGGCCCTCATGACGTTGATCAGGATTATCCGTGGTTCTCCAAGAAATTTGGCCCCATATCTGGACAAGGTGTGTAGAAAAATATTATTACTTTCTACATTTTTCTTGATATTGCATGCTGGAAAATAAAGTTCGACAAACTATATAACATGCTGGTTTTGTACTAAATGACTATAACTGCTAAAACAAATTAAATTATATAAAACATAGGAGGGAGGCATAATTGTTCTGTATTCATCTTGACTTGTGATTAATCGAAGTTATATCAGTTTTCAGCCTCCAGGTTATGGGTAAAACAGATGAAAGATGTCGTGTTTTTTGGAATGTAACCACTTTGATGTTTCTCTGGATATCGATATTCAGTTGTGCTGAAACTTGATATTTTTACTCTGAGATATACATTCTCTTTCTTCTCTTTGATCTTTTTTGGGAGGCTAAGAAGATGATTGTACAAAAGACTACAAAACATTATCTGCTGTTTTAGGTCGATGTGCCATGTTGAGTTTTCATCTTATTAAAATGAGTTCTTTTACAAAGTCTGTCTTGAAACTTGCTGTTGTTTCTTAAGGTTCATCCGAGTTTCTGGCATCTTACATTGCTCAGAAAATGGCTATCTTCAGTACTTTTAGGACGGGTGTGTTTTTATGGTTCCAAGGATGGGACACGGTGATTTTTACTATCCTAACATCTAGACAGGTTTGCAGGTGGTCAGTTTTATATTACAGGCAATGGATCCTGGTAACTCAACCATGCGCAGAAGTTGCTATCAGAGTTCTATGACGGCATTGAAAGAAGTTGTACGTGTATTTCCCATGATAGCCCTAAATGATTCCTCAACCCGGTTGGCAGTTGGGGATGCAATTGGAGAGATTAACAACGCTACTATTCGGGTTTATGACATGCAAAGGTGATAAATTATGGCAGACTGCACTCGTTTAGATTGTAATAACACCAATAGTTGTTTTGAACACACACACACACACACACACAAAAAAAAAAACTGTTAGGCTGGTGTCCAGTAGTCATTTAAATATCGTGAATTATGTATGTTATTCCGTCAGCTCTGACCTGTGACTACGTTATTTGTTGCATCTATATGGAAAACCAGCTTAAATAGTCTTCAACAGTCTATGAAGTGGGAATAAGGTCCGATTCTGATTTACAAGACTTGAGTAACTCCAAAACCTTATATACAAATCCATTATCTTCGATGTAGATGAAGCATAGGCTTGCCTCTTTTGTGCAAAAGAACATTTGTTTTTTTTTTCTGCTTATAGTAGTAATGCTTGCATAATGGTCATGTTATTATCATACTGTTTCTCTGCCTTTACTCCTTATGATGTGCATCTTGCTTGCTTCTTATCCTCACAATTTGGTTCACGGCTTGTATTGTAGCATGAGCAAGATAAAGGTTTTGGATGCCAGTGGACCTCCTGGACATCCAAAGTTGTTGGAAAAGGCCGTAAGTACTGCAATATCTGTTCTTAGCTTCTCGCCAGATGGAGAGGTACCTTTGATAACTCCTCATACCTTCACAAGTTATAAATTCTTATATTTTACCCAATTGTATTACTTCTGCCATATCCACATGGAATTCACGATTAAACGCTCTCCCAAGGGAAGATAATCTTCAGTAGACATAACTATTTGAAACTGATTTGAGCAACTACCACATTATTAGTAGAGTTGTACGTTTAGTTTTGAGAAGTACAATACCAGGTGTAACGTGTGGATCGTCTTTGATAAGATCCAACGTTTTAACCAAAAGGTATAACGACTTGGAAGCCTGGTTACTTCTTAGACACATTCTTAATTCAGGGTATCAAATACTCAAATTACTTGTTCGGGAGTTGGATGCTCGTCTAAGGCATTGCATGTCATGAATCATGATGCTAAATTTTTTACTTAATCTTCAATTTACTAAATTGATACATAACTGCTAATGTTTATTGGAAAATTTTCTGATTGAAGTAAGGACAATGTTAGGCATAACTATAAGCAGCTAAATAATCTTTACCTTTTTATGATTGAAGTTGCCTTTGTATGCTTGCATATGGCACGGGCCGGGCTAATAAGTTGTGTTTTCTTTGTCCATGTCTCATTCGTGTACCTCCTTATGTTCTTTCTTCGTGTAGGGGCTAGTTGCTTTTTCAGAGAATGGATTGATGATTAGATGGTGGTCACTAGGATCTGGGTGGTGGGAGAAACTAAGCCGAAATCTTGCTCTTGTTCCATTCACGAAGCTGATATACGTTCATCCATGGGAGGGTTTTTCACCTAGTTCTACTAGGTCCAGCATAATGGCTAGTGTACTGAGTGATGATGGACAAGTCAATTCACCGGTAACTTTTCTTCTCTTCACATGCATATGGATCTTTTC
Source organism: Erythranthe guttata (assembly GCF_000504015.1). The sequence continues at coordinate 962,849 of NW_012194820.1, forward strand.
AATATTCTTCTATCGCTGAGGTCGAATACGATTGCAAACTAAAATTTCCAACTAAATTTTGTTTCTCTAATTCTATAAACTGAATTTATTTAATTTCTATGCTCGTGTATTATTATCTACATTTCATAGTAGGCAATTCCTTGATGTGAAACCATAAATTTGCGTATCTTTTTACTACTCGCATAGAAGATTAAAGGTCTTCTGTGATGCTGCTTGAGTACGACATCACAACAAAATTATAACGACGAACCTGTTTTCGACATTGTCTCGATTTGCAGGGAAGCAGCAAAGGTTGGACAGAAATGGACAGGTTGAAACTCCTGATTCACAATCTTGACCTGTCATATAAGCTTGAGTGGGTCGGTGAAAGAAAAGTAAAGCTCTTACAACACTCCAATGATTTAGGCACCTACCATTTTCCAAATCTAAGCAGCACCGGCAAACACCAATAAGTTTCTCGGCAAGTCTCTCTTTTTCTCTCCCTTATTTATATATTATACTACTTTTCGTGAAAGATTTGACGTTGTAAAGCAACTATACTATGATGATAATATATATGCAAATGGACTGTCTACAGATGAACTATATGAAGTGTGTTTACACACGAGTTTTTCCATAATTTCATTTTGAATCAATTGTCGAAACTAGACACATATCTTATGAAAATCTGCATTCCTGAAACTCGATGACATGACATTTTACTTTAGTAGTCATCTTATAGAGAGAATTTATACAGAACTCAATTTATTCTGACCGTACAAAGGTTTTCCTGGTCCAAAGTGAGTCGCTATATTCCACCGAGCCATCAATCATCAGTCATCACTAGCTCATTTCATTACATGTAAAATCTACATTTGGGAGTTCATTGTAAGAACAAATGTACAATAATGGGAAAAAGGACAGTACATATACAGTACATAACTTGTTTCTGTTATTACAGTTAATATTCATTTTATTCGACTTATTTCAGAATCGCGACAGAAACTGAAGCTGCTTGAGAAGGGGGCTTAGTGTTTCCATTAGTTTTTCACAAGGATGATTGTGGATTCCTTCGTATGTCGTCACGACAATGGTGGTGTCTTTTGTCTGCCTCTGGATTTGTTTCTTCACATTGCACGTGTGGTGCGTGCATCGGTAATAGCTCCTTAGTGACAAGAGTAAAAGCAAGATATTTGTTCAAAATATATATATATAAATAATAAATATATCCAGGATAATCAAACCTATTATCGGACAAGGCCTTGATATTTTTGTTCTAAACGAAGAACTTCTGTATCTATTTCAAACATTTCTTGTATATATTCGAACGAACAAACTTCATTAATTAACTCACTGCTCGAAAAGTCCTTATGAAAAAATGCCGTTCATGCTGATCACCAGTTTATTTATTGTTGAACTAAATAATTAGTTAATATTAAAGAATATTTTTTAGATATAAATAATGCAAATAATTATATATATAAATATACCTTGGATGGATGCTGTTCTTGACAGATTTCTGACCATATTTTCTCCATTTATACCCATCATCAAGAATATCTTCAGCACTCCTTGTATGAAACGCTACCCTTGCCGGAATATTCTTCTTCTTTCTACCGAATCTTGACTTGTTTCTGCAACTACTATCCCCATCAACTTCTCCGATATTCAGAGAAACTGGTGTTGTTTCTTCCAGTGGACCGGCACCACACAGTAGCCTAGCCAAGTCAATCTGACCATGATCAAAAGTAGAGAACTGGGAATTTTGCATGGAATTTTCCATAACTACATTCGAATTTGAATCGTTTATATTCGATGAAGTTGACAACGGAAACGAATTAGAGGAGGCGAAGAAGTAGGGGAAATTATTATTATCTCCTTCCATAATAATCCTGAGCAAAAGGGAATATTCTTGGAATTAAAGTTAGATAATTAATTATGGATATAATTAGTTATATAGAGGGTTAGGTACTTAGGTGGGAAAATATTAATTACAAGATATAAAGAAATTAAAGCTTCCTCTTGAATGTTTTTGGGTTGTAAATTGTAATTAAACATTTGAGAAGAAAGCCAACCATAATTCACCTAATTAATTTGATCTGTTCAACCTCCTTAAGGCAGACGTGCCAAAATAGATTTAAATATTGGTTCAGTGTACAGTGTTTGCAAGTAATGTGTAATGAGGGTAAATTCGGGGGTCAAATGTGGTAAAAAGATTAAGTAGAGGGTGTTTAGTGAAAAAATAAGAAGAATTGTTAGAGAACTTGTCTTGAGGTGGAGACCAAGATTTGTTGTTAGGATTGTTTGGAAAATGATGGAGGTTAATTAAACCTTGTAATTAAGTTAAGCACCATGAAAATATGGGAGATTTTTCAGCAGCAAAATATTTGATTAGGTTAAAAAAAAAAAAAAAGAAGAAGAAGAAGCTAATTGCACTTACACACATGCACAAATACTATATTTTCTGCAAATTTTGAAGAAAATCACTCGTTAGTTTCACGAACAAGCCTCGTACATTTGGATCGAATTAAGAGAGAAAAATTAGATGATTAATCTTCATTCACCAATTCACGAGAAGATTTATCCAAAGATAGTGATCGCAAGCTTCTATTATCAGTTACTACAATAATATGTTCGTAATTTTCGTGTCTTAATTATCCAGCTTCGAATTATTTCTGCAAACACCAGATTTGTTCGAACAGTATACATGATTACATTTCTACTTCTAAGTTCCAACACTCATTTAACATTAGCTCGATCGCATGTATAATCATACGATCCATTTTGCGCGTGGAGGCATGTTTATCCGATCGAATGAAAAGTCATCAATTACCGCCCCCTCTTAAATGATTAATTAACGATTGTTTAACGCGTATTAGCAAGTTGTTTTATTCAGTAATTATTAATTCAACATGAGCTATATTTTACCCACTTAATCTGCTGTGGGTTGTTTAACTAAAAACGCAACATTTAAATAGTTTGGTGAGTTGTATACTGTGTGCTAAGTCAATCAAAGCAAAACCAACTTTTGTACATTTTTAAGGATACAAAATCTCTTTTATTTTATGTACAAAATCTTATTTCGCAGATCCTCGTGGTTGTAAGTCACTTTTGTGTCCGAACTACATTAATCTCGTACATTACTTATTCTGCTTTCATAGCTATTATCTGTGTCTACATAAGATAATGTAGTTTCAACAAATTACTGTCCTAAGAAGTAAATTGTTACAATTAAATCAAAATTGATTTCTGTAGACATATAAATCAACATGTAATGCTACAATTGAACTGGAAAAGTAGTCTCCACTATATCGTTCTCTTCGACCGTTCGAGCAAACCATACGCAATCGCAAGTATATGTTTTAATTCATCGAAGACAATAATATTGTAATATATACTTTCATCAAAGCAAACAAAAAAAATAAAATAAAAAATCATCAAAAGCAAAGGAGTGGGATAAATAATAGATTATACATTATAGTGATTGTTAATTAAGCCCATACTCCTCAACGTCAGTTTAGTACACAACCCCATGCTCAAGAGTCACCATATTATTATATATATAATTCAATAATGTGTACGTATCTCCATTCCCTGGATTTAAGCAGAATTCCATATCTGTACTCAAAAATTCATGTTTTGTTCTTTTTAGGTAAAACTCAGCTACTATTTGTGCATGATTCAAAGATTAATTAAAAGAAAAAAGGAGATAAGTTATATTATTTTTTTTTTTCTTTTACCTCACCGATTATTTATGCATGTGATATATTTTCGAGTAGTATATAACCAATCCCTTACGCTATATATATATATATATATATATATATATATATATATATATATATATATATATAGACACACACACACACACACACACACACACACGAAGCTTACAATCTTGAAACACATTCTATATTGTTTCGATTACTGTTAGCTTGAGTTTGCAACAATTGTCCACGTGGGGAGGCCCGTTAACGGGCGGCCCACAATTGAATGTCGTGGCCGCTTGTGTGTGTTGAATGCACTGTAAAACTAGAGTATGCGTCTGTTCTGATACCGATTGATTTAGGACTACTGATAGCGCATTAGGTCCGACACATATTATTCATATGAAATTTCAAATCCAGGCCGGCCAAACATCATCACTAGACGCCAAAATCGGATAGCACTCGAGTGTATATATATAGAAATTGAAAACATTCAAAGGGATGGGGTTGTTTACGTACCTTCATTGAAATAACTATATTGAAATAACATTTGGATAACATGACCTCAAATTTAATCCAAAAAACTTACGTCTGTTCGATACATATTACATAGAATACGTAAACGTACACAATGCCATTTCATGCACCACTCGAATTGTATATATATACATCGATGAAAGTGAACGGAATTCAGTAGCATCTACATAAAACATAAGTTAAAGAAGCATGGCTTCATATGTAGTCATTTGGCTAGTTGTTATATTTTCGTGTATTTTGTACTACGCAAAATCCAACAACGAAAATAATAATAGTAACAATAATAATAATAATAATAATCAATTAATTTGCTCTTCGGCCAGTAGTACACATGATTACAAGGATGCCCTAAACAAAAGCATCTTGTTCTTCGAAGGCCAACGGTCGGGAAAACTGCCAGCTGGCCAAAGGGTCAAGTGGAGGGCTGACTCTGCACTCTCCGATGGAAAGCTTGAAAATGTATGTATATATATTATATACACGTAAACATGGTTTATTATTAATTATTATTATTATTTTTATTTTTATTTATTATTATTATTATTTTTTTAAGGTGAATTTGAGCGGAGGTTATTATGATGCGGGTGACAATGTGAAGTTTGGGTGGCCAATGGCTTTTTCAATAAGCTTGTTGAGTTGGGCTGCTACTGAATATAAAAACGAGATAAATTCAGCCAATCAGCTCAAAAATATCCAAAATGCCATCAGATGGGGCACCGATTTCCTGCTCCGAGCTCACACTTCTTCCAACACACTCTATGCTCAGGTAACAGCACTGTGACCCTTTCAAATGTGAATGACATTATTTTTTTAATTTATATATATATATAGGTGGGTGACGGAAACAGAGACCATCAGTGCTGGGAGCGGCCGGAAGATATGGACACGCCGCGAACACTTTACAAGATCAGTTCCACTTCGCCGGGAAGTGAGGTGGCCGCCGAGGCCGCCGCCGCACTCGCCGCCGCGTCCATTGTTTTCAGAGAGGCTGATTCCAACTACTCCGCCCGCCTCTTACGCCACTCAAAATCGGTCACTACATATATACTTTAAAATAATATTCTCCAGCTCCACGTGGCCTGATTTATTTACTGATTATTATTTTTTTTTATATATAATTACTGATTATTTTTATTTTTTATTTTATTTTTCTTGGGCAGTTGTTTGAGTTGGCAGACAAATATAGAGGATCTTACCAGGGATCTTGCCCATTCTACTGCTCCTACTCCGGTTATCAGGTATAAATAAATATATTAATGTGCACGATTATCGATATAAATCGGAACGTAATTTTCGATATCCGATACATCAGAATTTTGTTTTTGGAACAATATTTTTCATTTTTCATCCCGAATTAAAATTAATTCCGATTTCCGGTTTTTTCTGAATTTGGATCCGGATTGCAATATACATGAGGTTTTGATTTTCGATATGATTCTAATTTTCAAAAATTAATTCTGTTTTTTTTTGTCTTTTTTTTTTCAAATTACGTTTATAAATTATATTATTATGTATTTTACATTTTACATAGGTGAACGAAACATGAAATTTGCGAATTATATTTTGTCGATTTCAATCCAATTTTTTTCGATTTTGGCACAAAAGTTTCAATTCCAATTTCTGAAATTCCGATATTCCAATTTTCTTGATTTTTTGGATAAAGGAAGCAATTCATCCTCCAAAAAACAAAAATAATAATTTCAATTCCGTTATCCAAAAAAAAAAATCAAGAAAATTGGAAAGTCGGAATTGCAATATTCACGAGATTTTGATTTTCGACCTGATTCTGATTTTCAAAATTAATCCCATTTTTTTTCCAAATTACATTTATAAATTAATATTATTATTTAATTTATAATTTAGGCGAACGAAACATGAAATTTACGAATTTCGTCGATTTCAATAAAAAAAAAAATCGATTTTGGCCCGAAAGTTTCAATTTCCAATTTCTGAAATTCCGATTTTCCAATTCCGATTTTGTTTTTCGAAGGACGAATTGCTGTGGGCAGCTGCATGGCTGTACAAAGCAAGTGGAGACAGCACATATTTGAACTATGTCACCACAAATCAAGACTGGAGTCAATCTGTATCTGAATTCAGTTGGGATAACAAATTTGCTGGAGCTCAAACTTTACTAGCAAAGGCAACTAACTATATATTAATTAATTAACTATTAATCATTAATTTATTTTTTAATTAATTAATAATAATAATAATAATATATTTTTTTTCAATTATTAGGAATTTCTTGGGGGAAAGACAAATTTGTCCAAGTACAAGAATGGTGCTGATTCATTTGTCTGCTCATTGATGCCTGGAAGTAGCTCTGTCCAGATTAAGACAACCCCTGGTTAGCATTTAATTTTGTGCCTAGGGTTTAAATTAACCATGGTTAGTTTGTGCTAATTAACTATGAGATGGTGATTAAATTAATTAGGTGGGCTGTTGTATACCAGAGACAGCAGTAACATACAGTATGTTACTAGTGCTTCGATGGTACTTGTCGTCTACTCGAAGATTCTAGAAGCAGCTCGTGTTAACGGAGTTCAGTGTGGATCTGTTAATTTCTCTGCCTCAAAGATCAATGACTTTGCTAAATTACAGGTTATATATATATATATATATATATATATATATATATATATATATATATATATATATATATATATGCACACAAACATATGTGTTTTGAAATTGGTATATAATTTTCTTTTTTATCGGAATTGAATTATATATAAGATTTCGATTTTCGATCTAATTTAATTATGAAAACAGCATTTGCAATATCAATATTAAAGAAACGGTGATCTTTTGAATTCTACTGATTTAAATTTCCGAAATTCCAATTTTTATTTTTTTTTAATTTTTTTTTATTTTTTTTTATTTTTTTTAATTCTGATTTCCATAGTTCTAATTACTCCATTTTCCTAAAAAAAATTTGGAACATAACTAAAAATACGGTTTTACTTGTGCAAAAAATAAAATTAGATGAAAGGATATTTCAGCCATATCATATAGGGTAAATTACACATATACTCCTAAAGTATGATAAAATAACTTTAAGGTCCATGTGGTATTGGTAATTACAACCATACTCCTGAAGCAATTACTAGTGCCAAGATTTCATGTCTTGAAGACCGATATGCACTGTACTTGTTTCGCGCGGGGTTGTTAATGCTACCATAGACGGAATTTTATAAATCTTATATAAAATAATAAGGATTTTAGAAATGTTAGAAGAATCATGCCACCACCTAGCTCTACGTTGTCTTCACCACTGGCTAAAACTAATAGTTCGTTGGTACCCTAACGGAACACTTATCTAATGCACTATTCCGTTAGGGTTTCTAACAATGTTTCAGGGGTAATTGTAATTAGCGGTACTACAAGGACCTTAAAATTATTTTAACATACTTCAGGGGTGTAGTTGTAATTTACCCTATTATATATTTTTTGTGAGGTCATGCATATTTATTAGCATTTTTAATTCTAGCGAGTAGATTTTTTTATTTATTTTAATGCTAGTAGATGCTTTTGTGACATTTATTAATTAAAAATAAAATAAATAATTATTATCTCAATTATGAAGGTGGACTACATTCTCGGAAGCAATCCCCTGAAAATGTCATACATGGTTGGGTTCGGGCCCAAATACCCAACACAGTTACACCACAGAGGCGCATCGATTCCTTCAATCCGGGTCGACCCGGCCAAAGTGGGCTGCAACGATGGATTCTCGAACTGGTTCTCTTCATCCAAACCAAACCCGAATACCCATTCGGGTGCGATTGTCGGAGGCCCGGATTCGAATGACCGGTTCACCGACTCAAGATCCGATTACTCACATATGGAGCCCACTACTTATATAAATGCTGCTTTTGTGGGGCCCGTCGCTGCTTTTATTGGCCGCCGCAGCGTACAGGAGTGTTCACACTTGAAAGCTGTGGCAGTCTCGTAAATACATACTGTATTGAGATTTGAGTGAATTATATTTACTTATTGTGTATTTTATACGTATTTATATGCATAAATATATGTATGCTGAGATGCAGACACATTGCACTCCACTCTGTATAATATCTATACTACAAGAATGTAATATTCAAGAATTTCAGGAAAAAAAAAAAAAAAAAAAAACAGCATTTGTTATAGTGTTAAATAATGTTTTAATTCTCTTGCATTGTGTTGGATTTTGGGCTCAAACGGATTTATCAAGAATTCGGCTCATTAGTCCATTTCTACTTGAGGCGGCCAAACCGAAACAAATGATCCACTTGCACACAAAAGCCCGTCCGTCAGATGGAACTCTCTCGAACTTTGATCTGACCGTTCGCCTTGGTACTTTGATCTTGACCATCTATTTGAGGTACTTAAATCTCTCAAATCTAATTATCTTCTGATCTTTCGCTGTACGACTGCATTCAATTCACCTTGTCTGCTTCATGCGATATTTCAGTCGACAGTGACGATGGTTGTACCATTGTTGCCATTTTCTTTGGGGAGACGGTCTTACTTTTCCTATCTATATATATTCCAAACTCCTAAATCCTTAGAGAGATAAGAGAGAGAGAGAAATGACACATGCAAATTTTAATTATTTTTGTTCTTCGAGTTCTCCATTCTTTTGTGAGTGGGTTCTGAATGTGGGAAACACGAGTGAGGTGATCATATTTGGTGAGTTTGTGGTTCGGGGGTCAGAGTTTGTGAGTTTCAGTCATATCTGACGTGTTCGAGAGCTTGTGTGTGTGCTACTTCGATTGATCCGCCAGTGAATTCTAGACGAGATTATGATCATGACTAAGGAAACTATGTCGTTTCAGTCTTATCACAGCTTCATCTATTGAAGTGTGTGTCGCCCGACACATTACATTACTATAACGAAAACGAAAAAAAAAAAACATAATCAATCAGAATTAAAAGAGATTGCTCTTCATTGAAAAGGAAAAAAAAAACAAATTAAAATTGGAAATTAAATATGTGAAAGTCGTTGTTTATGTACCTAAACTATGAGTTGTAAAATGATTGATATACCAAACAAGCTCTTAGAGATATGATGAAGAAAAGTCAATAGAATTTTTATATGGTTTGACTAGAAAATCCAAAATCCATTAATTTCTAACAAGAATACAAAAATTCTTCACCCTCTATCTCCTGAAACGCCTGTTGATTAATACAAATTCTTTACTCTCTATCTCCTGAAAATCCATTAATTCTAAAACAAATAATTAAATAATAATATAATATAATACTTGGTAGCGCGCGTAATTCAAACCTTAGCTGGAGTTCCACTAAAAACACGCAATACACGCGTTATTGTGTGTGCCGTGTGTGTATGTTTTTATACATACATTATGTAGACAAATTAATTAAAAAAAAAAACCCAGTCAAATGTATAATATTGGATTGAGGGCAGTTACAAATGGGAATAAGCTCCATACTATGAGGCAGTTTGCCATTACATTATTATATTAATAATAATGCAACCCCACGTACGAGGCTTTAATTTGTTTGCTTGCTCGAATCACGGCTAATCTTGTCCGGAGACTCGTGTTCTTAATTCAATTACTGCATTTAAAAACCAAGTCAAAATAAATTAATATTACATCGAATTATAATTGAAGTTAATTTCTATGACGACTTATATTCAATTTTTTTCAAATTAATTATGGTATTGGAGATTTCTTTCTAGAATTACATTTTATTGCTTACTTGAGAATTTCAGCCATAAACTGTTCTTACTATTTTCTCAATTTTGCATTTTATTGGAGCCTTATTAATATGAAGGGTATTATAGTAATATTCTATGCTTCTCTTTCCTCTAAAATTTATTAATTTTTTTAATATATGTGCATCAACTCCAAACGACACCTTACTGATACGAATGATATGAAACACATGGTGTACCATTAAGAATTAACATTTTGATGCTCAATCAATGAAATGTTAGAAACAAAAGTATATACATCAAGATTTCAAAATTTCTCGGTTTGTCGACGAGGGTATTAGATTCGAATGCGGACGCGACAAATATTGTTTTCCGAGATACTTATAATTTGCTACTCCATATTAAAAAGCTTCTAAAACCGAGATTATTTAATAGTTTTCTTAATTGATTTCCATATGATATAAACATCACTTTAAAAGAAACAAAAGAAAACTGAAATCAGTGATTTTGCATTAACAAAGATTGTAATGTATTCATTATTCGTTCCGGATCGTTCGTCTAATTTCCACTATACACCGAATTCCTCTATAAATTAAAACTCGAATCGAAACACTACGTACATATATATATGTATATGCAACTGATGTTGCACATAATATTCTTCACTAGAAGCAAATATATTTAATTAACTGTGAAAAAGGCCTTAATAACTAACCCTAAAACCAGCTGCTACAAGATCTCACCGGAAACTGCTGCGCAGTAGCATGGCAACCAGGCAACTCCGCCGCCATAAACTGATCGAAATCTTCCAACCCGGAAAAAAACTCCTCGTTGAACACAAAATCCGACGCCATAAAATCCCCACCATCTTCTTCAACCACACCTTCCTTTTCCTGTCTATTGATCATCTCTTCTTTAATTCTCGCCTCGTGATGATGATCATCAGCTAGGGTTTTCATAGGAGGGCTCATCGCCACGTCAGCAGCCTTAAGGTCTTGTTTGGCAGGTCTAGAAATATTATTATTCGGGGTAGTTTTCGAAGATGGGGATGGGAATTTCTGCCTAACGGTGCCAGCTAAGGAGTTCCTCCTTGTTGGCTGGCTATGGCTGTGCTCTGCTGTGTAGGTTATAATGAACTTTCCGGGATCCGTACAGCTTTCCTCAACTTGCTTCCTTGCCAAACAGCCCTTTGAGCTGCTGCACCTATAATAACTCCTGCAGCAGTATACGTACAGTTAAATCTCTGTAAATTAATACAGTCGTCGGGACTAGCAGAATTCTATTAATTTAGCAGAATATTAAATATTACCGAACTAATAATTTAGTAGGTTTTTACCGAGTCGGGACCAGAAGAAACTATTATTAATTTATCGAAATTTTACTGTACGTAAAAATATGTGTGTTTTTTGGTGTGTGTGTTAGTGGGTGAGAGAGAAAGTAAGAACCTTGGAAATGGTGAACCCTTGATAGGTTTTTGGCCATATTTACGCCAAGCCCACATATCAGAAGCAAGACCCTCAGCTGAAACTTGAACCACCACTCTTTTATGCTGATTCTTCCTTTTTAATTACAAAAACAAATAAAAAATAAATAATAAGTAATAATATAAATTAAATATTATTAATTTTTTTATTTTTTTTATTTGTTAATTAATAACCAACCTTTTCTTGTATTTGGGTGTGTATGCTGCTGCAGCAGGCGAAACCCTAGCAAGCTTTTGTTTACTATCGTCTTCGAGAATGTTCTGAAGCTTTTGGTCTTGTTGAAAATCAAGAACCGTACCCGTATGAACCGGAGGGGAAGTACTGGTGGTGGTGGTGGTAGTTACAGCCGCCGGGTGGTAAAACGGTTTGTAGAGCTCCTGTAATTCTTCGCTCGAACCGGCGAACATCTCGGGGAAACCGGCCGCGGAGGAGGAAAGAAACTCCCGAGGATCGAATTGGTCGTGATTGTCGAAGAACGAATCGTGGCCGTCCATTTCTGTATCGGCGATCTTAGCGTAGTCGCCGCTGGATCCTCTGACTATTGCTTGCAAACTCCAGTCCTCCATGTCAGCTACCAATTGATCAGCCATATATTTATGAAAGAGAAGAGAGAGAAAGAGGAGAGAGAGAGAGAGGGGATGATAGATAATTAGCTTATAAGTTTGACTTTGGAACTCTCTTTTTTAATGGGATATTTTAAAAGGAGGGTGTTTAATTATATATATATATATATATAAAAATTAACTAGTGAAGTGAAGAGGCAAGTATAGGATTTTGATTTAAAAAATTGGAATTGGTTGACTTTTGAAAAATGTCAAAGGGGGAGAGAATTACGTAGCACAAATGGGGAAACACGCTTTCACCGATAAACCGCCGTTTGAGTTCTCATTGTTGACTGGGATTCGAAGAACTAAGAACAAAACTTGGACTGATATATAAAAGCCAACAAATTATTATTAAGAGAGAGAGAGAGAGAGAGAGAGAGAGAGAGAGAGAGAGAATGTCTTATTCCATGGCTATTAATATACGCAATATATAATAAAGTTTTGCTGGCGTCATGCATACGTTATTATTGCATGCATACTTTTTACTCTTTTTACAATCTAAGAAAATATATAAAATAAGAATTACTCGCATCGTTCTAATTATGTATAGTTTTCCACTTTGGCGGAAGTTTTAAAAATTTCAATAAATATATTGATAGACCAAAATACTCTTCTTTATTAATTGATGCTGAAATAATGTTGGAGAGTAAAAAAGGGTATTATTGAAAAATATGTAACTAATGCAGCATTGTAATTGTAAAGTGATAGATAATATGGTACAAAATAAATTCTTAAAAGAGACGGATATTGTGGAACAAAAGGATTAGTTAATATGTGTTTTATAATTTATTTTTTTCTGTAATGAAGGCACCCGCAAGTAACCATATATGTGCATTAGGTAAACCTACATTATCGTATAATAGCTTGCAAAAAACCATACGAGAGACGTAAACCTCATTAGGCTAACCATGTGTGACAAACTCCACCTAACAACCTTGGGCAAGATGATTCAAACTTTGGTCAATCAACACAATTAGCTCACTTGCTCCGACCACTAGGCGATCCCCGACGTGTTTTACAATTTAACTAAATCAAGAGATGCAATGAAGGGCAACCATTTTTTTAAATTTTATTATTTTTCTTTGTCCAGTCCAATTTAAAAATGCACATAGATAAAATTATTATATTGTAGTATTGTACATAATTCTAAATAAATAAATTACGTAGTTTATTAGAGTCATTAGTGTCCTTGGCTCGATTAGAAAAATGTGGACAATCAATTCAAACAATTAAAATACCTTAATTTGCCCTACTCGGGAGGAAACATATTTTTTGTCTTTGATATTTAATTATGTAGAATTTGATATTTTGGGCATTAAAAATGAATTTAATGATCTGTACGACGATTAACTAGTTAATTAATTAATTAATTAATCAATAGAGTCTAGACCACGCAAATAGTTTCTTTGACCACTTCTTTACTTAGTTAATTTCAATGTATCTACATAATTGGTATATTTTTCTTCAAAAAAGTTGCCTAACCATAAAAGGCTAAACCTATTTTAACTCAAACTATTATAAATAATTTTCAAATTTCCCAAGTTAGAAAAGGGATAATATTTACCTTGCTTGAAAAATTCGTAGTAAAATCGTAGCAGAAGGCTTTGTACTACGAATTCTTAGCGTTTTCGTTGATTTATATAACAAATTCTATAGATCATAATATCAAGTATAACTTTTTTGTTTAAATATGCATCAAAACGAACGAATAAAGTACGTATTACTACAAAAGTCGATTTGTTCCCACTTCCTTCTTATTCATTAAAACCCCAACCCGTAACTTTCCGGTTTTTAAAAACCCTAATTTTTATCAGCACTCGAAGAATAAAAAACAAGACTCTCCGTGCATGTTGTCGCTCTGGAGTTCAAATTATTTGTCATTTTAGGTTTACAGTGATGTTTAATTGAATTTTTTTCAGTTCTGCCCTTATCGCTCTTAATTAACTGAGATTTTGTAGTAAGTTTTTTCGTATATTTACAATAAATTGTCTTAAAATTTATGCAACAACGAGACCAGCAACCGTATGTGTTATTAGTTAAATTTTATAAATTTATAGTTATTTTGTGCTACTTTATGTTAATGAATTATAAAAAAAAATCTCGGGGACACTGCCCCCGAACTCCTGTAAATGTTAAGCCCACCCTATCTGAAATTCCTGGCTCCGCCACTGAACGAGACACACGATAAATATTTCGACACGGAGAAAATAAACAATCGTTTTCATACGGTTGCAAGTTGTGCATGCAACCCAAAAGTTAGATAGATACATAGTAGTTAGGGGGGGTAGCTATAGATGTATATAGTAGTGGTTTAATTTCCACGCATGAAAGCTTTCAAATAACGGTGCTGGACTTATGTAATAGATCCTTGAAAATATTATCCCTCCACAAGTTGCATTATTATTTATTTAACGTGTACTTTAGGGGATATATTTATGTATGTATATATATACATATAGGAGAATGGACTTTATTCGGGACCATTACTCCACCGTCGTATAATTTACATGCCTAATTATTTATGTATTTATAATAATGTATTATAATTTATTAGCTTATATTTATTACATCCCCATGAACCTAAAACATACCAATATATGTATAGGATAAATTATATAGGTGTTGGAAATTTCTTAAGAAAAGAATTATATACGTAATTTACACCTGTTTTTTTTTTTGTTGAGATTTGGGATTAATTGCTGAAAAATAGGAGATTAATGTTGAAATATATATATATATATATATATATATATATATATATATATATATATATATATATATATATATATATATATATATATATATATATATATATATATATATATATATATATGAAGATATAACTATTTTATATGCTTAGAGTTTTATGCATAGCTATTGAAAATGGATGATTTATCCCTAAAATAGTACAAATTGGGATTTATTTATTGTTAAATTAGGGGTATTGTTAAGAAATCGCATTTAATTCCACATTTGGCAGATCTAATACAAGGAATCGAACATCTTACGAACTGACTAATGAAGTAGACAGTAAAAAATTACGGTTCAATCCAAATTAATTTGATCCATGCAATCGAAACAAAATAGTAAATAGCGCGAAAGATGAATGACTCGCCTAATATGGAGAATCAAAATGGACCCGTAAGGATAATATATTTGAAATGGAGGACGAATTACTAATTAAGCTCTCAAGCTATGGTTTTCAATTAAAATCTGCTTAATTGATCATTTAATTAGTTACTAGGATTGAGAATATTCTACCATATAGTACATGCTCAATTAATCTTATCTAACGTCTATGTAGTACGTATAGCATGTATATGTATAATTAATAGGGAAAATTACAACCAAGTACATGAGGTAAATGATAATTGTAAAAGTATCTTTTTTGTTTTGAGATATTACATTCAATACCCTGCAATTTGTAAATTTCCTACACATACCACCTACAATTGGGTGTTAATTTAAGAAATACTCAATTTGCAGGGGTGGGCGTAATTATGAAAAACTGGGGTTTTCGTAAATAAACCCTACGTCAGAAAGAGGTGTAATTTACCCTAATTAATATGAGAAATACAAATATAGGTGTAGAATGCTTACTAACTTAAGGTTGGGGAATTATACAAAACCTTTATATATAAAAGAAAAATAATTAGAAAATCTTTATATCAAATTAGAAAATATTGATATATATGTTGGATTCTTGATTTTCTTTATAATTAGAAAATCTTTATATATAAAAGAAAAATAAATTTAAAAATATAATTACAAAAATCCAATTAGAGTTGGCCTAGGGTTGCCCTAGAGTTAACTCCTTTTATATATAAGGTGTTATATATTATGTATTTTATATTGTACGCGAATAACTAAAATCAGAGTTTTTGATTATATTCTTCTTTAATCCAATTTCTTTTTTTTTTTTTTTTTAATTTTGATTTAATTCCAATTTGGAAAAACCTATTTTTTGAAATATTTTTGAAATGGGATTCGATTATTGTTATTTTTTTTCGAAAATGCTAATTTCGATTCGATACGATCTTTGTAGGCACATATTTACGGGGTACACATTGTGCATAGAGTAGGGAGAGAGCACGCAAAGAAATGGTGTAGAAGTAATGAAAGCAATGGGCAATTTGGCGTGGGGAATCTTTTTTTATATTTTCACAAAGTTTCCAAATCACGTCGGTATTCTATTCAATATTTTACGCTGGAAGCAGCTATAACCCTATTTCAATATTTATTTAATTTAACTTAATTTAGTTATTTTGCACGCAATAATTGACCTTTTATTTTATTCTTTGTGTAGGAAAATATCATGAGTTCATAGAATAGGATCAACCCCAACACCCAATTTGTTCACAGAAGTTCTTTGCTAGATATTTACAACTTACAATTTCAATTTATTATAATTAATATTAAATATTAAAAAAATTTATTTTTTCTACATAATTTATTTTTAATAATAAAAATAAATCCAACACTAATTTTCTTCATTTAAATTAGATTTATTTTAAATTTCACTTAAATTTTATTTTTTGATTAATTTAAATTTAATTTTAGAATCAAATAGTAATTATAAACTATTTGAATTTTGAACAATATCTTAAAAAATTCAATATTTCAGTAAGCAAAGCCCAAAATATTTCGGATCAATTTAGATTCCCTTGGAATTTTAGTTATATTTTTCAAAAAAGGCCCACAATAAGCCCGGCCCAGCCCGGCCCAACAAATATATACAATCTCATTTCAAAATTTCCCAGTATCCCTCTAAAAAAAATTAAACCAAAATTCTTCTTCTTCGTCGCCTCGAGAAAATGGGAGAACTATCGAAGAACTCCATTCTCTTCTCCGATCAACACCTTTGCCACGCCGATATCCTTCCTCCGTCAGAGGTTCCGGCATCGGATTTTTATTGCATTACGTTTATTTTATTCCAATTTTGATTTTTTTTTTGTTTAATTTCAGGTTCGAGCTCGGATCGAAGTTGCAATCCTTAATTTCCTGAAAAATCTAAATTCGTCGAATCCGGAAGTAACAGATCTACCTCTGGTATGATAATTTTTTTCTCATAATTTTGGGTGGTTTCGAATTTTCGAGTTTTCTGGAAATTCCAATGGTGGAAACGACGACGTTATGTAGTGTAACTTACAATTTGAGTCGTAAATCTGCAAAATAGATTAGCAGGAAAATGGGGAATAGCAGAGTGCGTCGGGGATTACTTACTGACGACTCGAAGATTTTTCTTTCGCATTCGTTTTCCACGAAATCTTTGATGAATGAGAACACTGCTAATTCATTTATTCGAGGTATTGAATTGCTTCGATTTCGTATTGGATATTTTGCAATTTATCGTATAAATCGACGTGTTCGATTTTTTTTATTGTAATTTAAATTTGATTTCCGGTGTGCATAGTGTGGAAGGTGATGGAGATGTGTTATCAGATACTGGTTCAAGAAAAGAAAGTTACTCAGAGGGAGTTATTTTACAAATTGCTATGCGATTCGCCTCATTATTTTACGTCTCAATTACAGGTCAACCGAACAATTCAAGGTTTATTTCTGAATTTATCATTTCCTAATAGCAGCATTGCAATTAAAGCTTTTGAATGAAATGTTTTGTATTCGTATTTTACGCGAGGTAGATTTGGTGGCATTGGTTAGGTGCAGCCGATATAGCCTTGGCATCATGGCTTCGAGCAGAGGAGCAGTAGCTGGTCGTCTTTTGCTTCAGGCACGTATTGAACTTTCATTCTATGCTAATAATGTATGGTTTTTTCTTTTCTTTTTTTTTCGAACGTCTAATCGACAATAAACGAAGGTTAGCATAAAGTAGAATAATACAGCTAGTAATGGAAGTTTGAATAGACGATGGATTGTCCTCCTGATTATATGTTTCTATATTTATATCGAGAAGGAGCCGAACCAAGAGATTGTGGACTGTTCTACTTGCGGGTCTTCTGGTTACGTAATCTCCGGAGACTTAAATTTGCTGGAAAATTTGGTGATGAAGAGTGATGCTAGATATATCATTGTGGTCGAGAAGGTACTACTAAATGTTTGCTTGCTTCACATTCACTTTCTTGAAAAATACACGGCACAAAAAACATATGCTTTTTATCGCTTCTCGTGGAACGAGTTTATTGAAATGTTTAGTAGCATCCTACAGCACGCCATATTTCAGAGACTAGCTGAGGATCGTGTATTCAATCAAATCCCGTGTATTCTCATCACAGCCAAAGGCTATCCAGATATTGGTACCAGGTAATTTAATCTGAATATAATGATGATGGTCCTAGCTATTTGGGAGGTTATATCAATGTTATCGAAGTTTCGAAAATGGCCCAGCAGGCTTCTTCTTCATCGAATGAGTCGAGAATTTCCTGAGTTACCGATTCTAGGGCTCGTTGACTGGTATGAGTAACCATTGATCTACATAACTGTTACTTATATATATATATATATATATATATATATATATATATATATATATATATATATATATATATATATATATATATATATTCAAGTTTGGAAGTATTGCAATGGGGCTGGAGGCATATCGATATGGTGCTCTTTTTCTGACCCTCTTTTTGTGAGAGTTTATTGCAATTAGTACCCCTGTGTTGTATCTAATTTCTAAAAAAACTACCCCATGTTATTTTATTGGAATAAAACCCCATGTTGATTTAGTTTTTTTTAGCAATTATTACCCCTGCTTAGGGGGTTGTGAGCCAAAAAAATTAAATTATAGGGGGTCTTGCCAATAAAAGAACATAGGGTAGTTTGTTACCAATCTGATTACAAAAAAAAAAACCTTTTTATAATTGTTTGCAGTCTCAAAAACTGAAAGTGACTTGTTTTATTTCGTGGTAGCTTGCAATGTGAAGTGGCTTGGATTACGCAAGGATGACATCGAACAACTAGTACCCGAAGAATCTTTGATCCCTTTGAAGCCGCGGGATCATCAAATTGCCAAAAGCTTGTCCTCCTCAGAGATCTTGCAGGTAATTCTGCTCATAGCAATTCTGCCCAATGCTATTATCAAATAGTCACACACACACACACACACACACACACACACACACACACACACATAGTTATATATATGCATTTAGATGTATATTTGTGTGTGTTACAGGATAAGTATAAGGAAGAGCTGTCGTTCATGGTACAAAGTGGTCAGAGAGCAGAAATTGAAGCTCTGTACTTTCATGGATTTGATTTCTTGGCCAAGTACATAGGAAAGAAAATTGTACAAGCTGATTATATATAATTACGACGCTCGCTAGCTTCTCCTCAAAAGTGGTTTAGAGCATGTTTGGCTAAGCTTATAAGCTCCTAAAAACATCTTATAAGATGTTTAGGAGCTTATAAGTTGTTAAAAAGTGTTTGGTAAATAAATTGCAAAAGATCTTATTTTTTCCAAAAATAAGCTGTTAGGGAGCTTATAAGATGTTTTTAAAAAAGTACCTCTACCCCACCTTTTTTCTTTAAGATCTTATTTGCTTCTTTACTAAAACACTTAAAATACAAAATTACCTTCAAATACTTTATTATATTACATGAATACTAATAATATTTATATTTTATCAAAACAACGTATTCTTGTAATCAAGATTAATAATTAGTTAAATATAATTATCGTAATTATCATAATAATTGTAAAAAAAATTATTCTCTATTTATATTATATATATATATAAAAATACACGAATATTCTTATTATCTCCATAATAAATTATATTTCTTTCATCTAAAAAAAATTATATTTCTTTTACAAGTTTTATTTTATACTATTATATAATTTTGTATTATTATTATTATTTGAAAAATAATTTGTAAATATTATAATAATATTTTAGGAACAAAAGTATTTGAGTGAAATAAGTTTAACAATGTCATGTACTTTTTTGTCATTATAGCAATAAACAGACATTTTATTTCCAAACACCTGAACAACTTATAAAAACAAAAAGTAACTTATAAGCTACATATCCAAACACCTTGAAAAATAATTTTTAAAATAAGATCTAACAGCTTATCAGCTCCTAATCACACCCGGCAAACTTCACAGGTATATCGCATTTATCCAATACAAGTGAGTCACTGTAGATTTTGTGTAATTGTGCGTAAATCTACAATAATATGTTATCCACGGCACCGTTGAAAACGATACTTCTAAAATTGTACAAAATCAAATTGTCACTCCTTTTAAAAGACCCTTACAAAGTCAACATTTCGAATACATACAAAATTCGGTTCGAGGATCGTCATTTGGAATACATATTCCAAGCCAACTGTTAGACCGAATTCACAAGCAAGTTTCGAGAACAGATATTGTAAAAAATTCACCTACTAATTGAGTCGCTCAAAAGCTTGAATATATATATGTTTAAAATTGATCTAAAACAATAGACCTAGTAGTACAAAAAATTATTACAGACAATAAAAACAAATATTTGCTCTCTGATAATTGAAACAATTGTTCCTACAAATTTCTTCTTGATGACAAATGTACACATCGTCATTATGTAGGTAAAGTACCAAAGCAATTTTCCATCAGCTTGTTTACAAGAGAGCGACTTTCTTTCCCTTCACTGAAAACCTGGCACTGCTCTCAAGCTGCAGCAAAAAACAAAACAGAGTTCTCGATTACTTGAAAAGCTCGAAAAACTTAAACCCACAACTATGGAAACATGACGTGTTATACCATTTTCTTTAAACAATCAACTGCCTCTCTTGAAGAAAAGTTGGAAAAAATAGAAGGCGATTGTTCATCAACAAGTTCTTTGAGCCGCTTCAGCTTTAATACCTCACCAGGTGCCTGTAACGAAAGAAACTCATATAAAAAAGTTGGTAATAAACAAGAAGCAAAAATTTAGTTTTGAAATCTCAAGACCAAGACCTGCTGAAGAATCTTCTGACACAACTTCGTATTAATTTTTGGATTCTGTTTATTCATCTCCAAAATTTCTTCATGTTTCCTTTTCACGACTGAAGAACGTGGATTCGAAGAATCCTCGTCATCATCACTATCACTGAAAGTTGTCTTTTTTCCTTCGAAAAAGCAGCCCGCAACTTTTTTAGGAAGGTCCTTTATACCGAGGCCTTGTTTTCCAGATGTCGCCTTGTCCTGAAAACGGAGAATATCTTGTCAAAAAGATTCCATTGAAATTATGCAATTGGCTCTGCTACGTTGCAAAAAGAGTACACCGACGAGTTTACTTCATATTGGAATGTGTGTGATCGAGTTAAGGTAGAAAAAGTACTCAAAAACAAAGAACAAGAATCAATATACCTGAACGAGGTGTAAAGATTTTCTTGATCGTCCTCATTGAACATAGTTCTGACATTTGAATTTTCATCATTTTTCGACATGAGCAACTTCCTTCTTTTAGACTCGGCACCAAGCAAACCTCCAGAAATAAACCCTAATTTGTGTCCCCACCACTCTGGTGGAAGATCTTGAACTTCTCCTATCACATGGTCTATTACATAATAATTAATTAATCAAGGGCAAATCCACAGCTAACGAAGACGAGCAAAAGAAATTGTAATCGAGAAGTACATTGTCAAACTCCAACAGAAAACGGGAACCAATTATATTATAAATCTAACTCCACGGGTAATGAATTTTAAACATTCATTTAACCATATGGATCGAAAGTTACCTTCTATATCAAGAAGATTAATTTCAATTGATTTTTCTTCTTCTGAGGCGTCCGAAGCATAATTAGTCTTGGGAGATTTAGCCCTGTTTACCTGGATAAAATCATCTCATTAAGGCCTCGTTTGGTTGCCAGGATAAGATTAAATAATAAAATGAAACCCAACTATATTATTGGAGCTTCGATGATCCAATAACAAACATACCCAGAAGGCAAGATAAGCCACAATAACATAATATTTCTTCATCGACAAAGTTATTGGGGATACCAAACATCAAACAAAGTCCTATTATTTAGTTAATCATGGCTAATCTCCCCAACCAAACGAGGCTTAAGTGCTTAAACATAACTAGACGAGAAATGACCGAAGCTAATCTAAATCAACCAAACCACATGTCCCATTCATATCTTTAGTACAGCTATACACATGTTGCCTTCACCGATATTACAACATAAAAATTAATTCCGGAAACTTTTTAGAGACAAGCATAAAAATATGTTTCGTTCAACATAATTCCCATGATAACAGTAATAAAATAGACAGAATTGGTATACCAAGTAGTGCTTACAAGAATTCCTTCAAGATCCCGAGCAGAATACGCATGAACCAGCTTACCCTTCTCTCTTTTTTGATACCTGGACATAAAATTGCAATTCATACACTCTTAAAAAACATGTTGCGTATATGGTAAGAGAAAGACGAGATTGATGCTAAAAGTATGTACCAACCTTCCTTGTGGTCGAGTAACCTTGACAACTGTTTCTTTTTTGTCCTTGGAAGGGCTGCATTTTTCGGCTACTATTTCTTCATCTTTATCGTCAACTGTTACATGCAGTAAAATCGAACGTTAAGAAGTCATTTTGATGGACCTAAAACCAATTCAAATTCTCTATTGCGTGATAATACCTTCATCCTTGTTGATTGTAACCGCTTGCTGCCAAATTAGACAAGAAAGCAAATTCAATAATTAAAAAAAAAAAAAAAAAAAAAAAAAAAAAAAAAAGAGAATTGGAAAATAAGTGCAGAGTATATATAACTTGAAACTGGAAAGAGATGGAATTTACCACTTTCAGTTTCTTGAGGATACTATCGAATTGAGTCGTATCGAAAGCCCATGCATTTGGTTTCTCTGTGCCTATACCTATACGCACCAGAAAAAAAAATAATGGTTACTTAAAAACACAGTTGAATCTCGATAAATTAATAATCTCGCTTAAATAATAATTTCTCCCGGTCCTGACTCGTAGTAAACGTATTAAATTATTAGTTCGATAATTTAATATTTCGCAAAATTAATAGACTTTCGCTAGTCCCGACTATATTAATTTATAGGCGTTTAACTGTATCTGTTTAACTGTATCTCTTCAGAGCGAAATAAACGAGATGGCAAATAAGAAGGCAACCTAAAGTATCCTGTTTGTTTTTCACCCGAACATATCCTTTGATTCCTTTCTTTTCTTTACCGAGACCTTCTCCTTCTTCCCATCCCTGAACAAACAGTACATTGAGCAACAAATAGTCAACGGCACTTTAAACAAACAGATAAATATCTCAATTTCACATAAAAAATGATTTATTAGATCAGAAAGCCGCAAAAGACGATACTGAATAAACAAAATGCGACATACGTCTGCCTTTTGACAAATACGGAAACAAATGTAAACATATTGAAACGCAAGACGAAGGGTTCGTAAGCGGCGTATTTCAATTACTGTATGATCAAGCAGCATTATTACGCATTTTTAATCCATATCGATTTGGTGTTAATAATATTCGATAGCGAAACCTAATTTCCTATTCCCAATCTAGTGGACACAGTTTGAGCAGAAAATTAATCTGAAAATAAATCGCATCAATTTTTAAATGAATAATTACGCACATTAGAGTATATATCAATGAACAATCGGCTAACGGAAAAAGGTATTACCATATGTTTCATGAGGCGGAAGGCGGCGGAACTTCGATCAACTCCGACGTAACGCAGAGGAGCTTCAGGTTCCGCCATAACTTAACAATTCAACTCTCTCTCTCTCTCTCTCTCTCTCTCTCTCTCTCTCTCTCTCTCTCTCTCTCTCTCTCTCTCTCTCTCTCAAATCCTTGAATTGCCGTAGAAAAGAGATTTTAGAGAGGGGAAGAGAAGGTGGGCGGTGGCTGAAAACCTAGAAACTGAGAACGAAGTGCTATATGTAATTGTAACCGCTTCAGTTCCGTTAAATGATTTACTTTTCATTTTAAAAGACATTAAATAGAGGGTAAATAGCACTTAACACTCATGTGGTTTTCACGTTGTGCACTTCACCCCCCTCTGATATCAATTTAAGCATTTAACTCCTCTGTGGTTGTCAGATTGTAGCGGCCGTCTAATAATCCGTGAAAGTTAGCGGAGAGTGCATCTCACTCGCCTAAAATTGAAGTGGTTGAAGGTTTTGCAAGCTAAAATTCCTGATAATAACCATATTGCCCCTTTTCTTTCAATAAAAACCCCTACACCAATCTCTCACTTTTCTTTTAATTAAAAAAACAAAATAGATTTATTTAAATTCTGTACTATATAATTTTTTAAAATTTTAAATTAATTATTGTTTAAATACATATATGAATTCTTTTACAGCTAATAATCATCATCTGCTACGCTATGGGATGAAAACAAATTTACAACTGATGCTAAAAAATAAAATGTTATATATATATATATATATATATATATATATATATATATATATATATATAAAGAAATTAATTAAAAAATTCGAAAGAAAATCCATAAAAAAATCAGTTACAAAATAAGGTTTAATAATGGTTGGTTGATTTATGCAGCCTAATCTTTTTTTTGATGAAAAAAAAACAGAGAGAGAAAAACGGATGTAAGAAAATGGAAAATGTGGATGAAGAAGATGATTTAATCGACCCGCCGCCGACGAAAAAAACGCACGTTTCTTTCTGGAAAATTTCGGAGGCCATAATCTGGTTGGGGTTCCTGCTTCCCATTCACATACCCCCTCCTTCACCCAACTCAATGCCCCGATTCAAGATCCTGAAATCTAATATATTTTATGTGTCTACAATAATACAAAATATTTATATTTATGAAACCGTAAAATATCAAACCCCCCAACCAAATTCTTCACAAAATTGAGAACTTCAAAGAAGAATCGAAACCCTAGAAATCTGAGATGTTCGCCCGAGAAGACAAAAAAACTCGAACAATGGTTTTTTACATGAAATTTTTGGGATGTTTCCTCTGTTTTTTGGATGTAATTTTCTTGGAATTTGTTTTTAAGGGGTCTGGAACAGTTCTGGGGTTCTGAAGGCGAGGAGAAGAAACAATTTTGATAATTGTACTTTAGTCCTATGAATTGATTTTATTTCTAATTTAATCCAATTTTTATTTATTAATAAAATGAAATATAACCTGCAAATTGTAGGAAAATGATGGGGTAGTTCAGACATTTAACCTTTTCTGTTAACTTTAACGGTATATCAGACGGCCGCTACATCTTGTCAACCACAAGGGGGTAAAATGACCAAATTGATATCAGAGCGGGGTAAAGTGCACAACGTGGAAACCACAAGGGGGCTAAGTGCTATTTACCCTTAAATAAATATAAGTAAATAGTGTAAACTTGTGATGAATACCAAAACTAATATACAGTAATCGATAAATTAATAATTTTACTTAAATAATAATTTTTTTCATCTTCATTCATAAAAACGTACTAATTTATTTATTAAATAATTTCATATTTTGTTAAATTAATAAAATCTTATTAGTACAGACTGTATTAATTCTTAAAAAAAATTAACCGTTTTCGTTTTATTTTATTTGACAATTATTAAATATATATCTAAAAAATAGGTATACTACTCATCGCTCAACTCGTTTCACGAGCGATTAAACATAATTAATAAAAAAAACATTATCAAATGCTCGAGTATATATGACATACTTTAATTGATAGGTAAAAATTTAAAGCTATTAGCCTATTACTCAAATTTATATTTTAATAAGATTTTATAATTTCATTAATTTTAGGGAAATATATCAAGAATAAATTACATGATAAGTTATAATAATTTATAATCTCTTGCAACTTGTAAAATATTGAACTTCGATAAGAAATTGTATTGATAATTTATTTTTTTAAATAATAATTTTTTAATTAAAATTAACAAACCAAAAAAATGCCAACTAATTTAAGATGACATGCTAAATTTAAAAAAAAAAAAAAATTATAGGATATCCCAATTTCAATGCTCGTCGAGCTTTAAAAAGATTCTCATTTGTCTGCACCGTAGCCGTCAAATAAACCCCACGCGCCAGGGTCCAA